>VZRM01001612.1:144492-166090 GCA_013397955.1 Grantiella picta
TTTTGGTAGCTGCAATTCATGCTTTTTCAAGCCTATTGGAGCAGGGAAGAGAGGGAAGGTGAGCCCGTCTTTTTTAGCATGTGGGGTTGGCAGAACACAGATTTACCCACTTAGGGAACGTGGGAGATGAGAGAGGGGGAGAGGCAGAAGCTCATCGTGGGATGCTGCGGGAACCCCGGGGAAGAAGAGCTATTCTTACATGTCAGCTCCATCACCATGGCATCAGAGAGGAGGAACAGAGGGAGAAATGACAGAAAACAGGGCGGAGTGGGGCAGGGAGACTGAGGAGACAAACAGGAAGGGGAGGAGAAGGATATTTCCCTGATGGGCAGTGGTGCTTGTTAAATAGTTGGTGCTCAGACAGAAAAAGATGCTGCTGAGCCCTTCAGAAAGCACCTCTTAACATGTTCCCAAATTCACCAGGTCCTCTCTGGAATGCTGGAGTGGGGCTTGTTCAGTCAGATCTTCCTAAAAACTTACAAAAATACATATATATATATGTGTGTATATATATATATACACACACACGGAGGTGTATCAACAGGCCAGCTCCTTTCTCCACTTCGTTCACTGGCTCAAAACCAAATCCTGTATCAAACACACAGATTTGCCCTCCTGTTACCCTGGGCTGGGTGGATTCACCTGTGGTGAAAACAGACTGTGCTAGAAAACCCCTCTGAAGACCTGCGAGCCCTTTGCAGTGCTGCAAACTGATGGTGCAGCACCTCAAGTGTACAAATTCCAACATTTTTTTCCCCCTTCTAAATCCGTTTTCTTTTCACCTCCTTCCACCTCCATGTGTACAAATTTCCAAGAAGATAGGGATGATGGTCTGGAATTCAGCTTCTGACCACAGCCACTGAAGGTGCTCGGAGCCACTACCCACTCACATCAGCAAAATCTGGGATAAAAGCCTTCCCCTCCACAGGGAACACCCTTTAACGTGTGTTATTCCTATGGATGTTCCCACCAGCACTGTTTGTTCTGTTTCTGGATCATGCTGAGATCTGATCTCCCCTCTCTGCTTTCCCCACTTCCCAGCCTCGCGGAAAGATCTCCTTAATTCAGGGACAGCAAAAAGGCCACGACTGATCTTTCTCTCACCCTGCATTACTCTGGTTGTTTTCCACCACTCCCCCACCATTTTTCCACCACTCCCCCATTTGGAATCTGCTCGTCCCAAATCCCTCCCGTGTTTTGGATCACCTGCATCTCCCCCATTCCTCTTTCCAAACTCTCCAGGTGCAGGAGTTATCCCACATCACAAAGTTGCTCAGCACTTGAGTCAAAGCCTTGGAATAAAACCATCCAACATCATCTCCTTCAAGCACTTTGTGCACCAATATTTCCATTAAAACCTTTTTGAATTAAGTTGCTCCACTCCATCTCTTCGAAGCCATTTGACTTCCCACCCGAGCAACCGGGCAGAAACCTCCTCCCCCTTCCCTCCCAACACCTCCTGCACAAATCCTCTCGGAAGAAATAAAAACTGCAGGAGGTGTGAGTTGGCCACGCATGTTGTAGCCTTTTATTATCTGGGGACCCCCACTCAAATGTACAGAGAGATAATGTTAATGGAATGATGCATTTGCTCTGATCTGGAGCTGTCGCCGAAAGATAAATGCCGAGGCAAAGCAGAAGCGTTTAATCAAAAAATAAACCACCTCAATATGTTGTGTATTATTATTTTTTTTTTTCTCCTCAAGAAGCAAAGCTTGGTCCTGTCACAGCATGTTATTTTGCCAGCATTATCTCTGTTATTTCTAAATAATTCCATTTAGTGCTGGTGATGGGTAGGAGGGCTGAGATACAAAATCAAATTAATTAGAGTGACCCAACAAACTCGTGTTTGCATTGCGAGATGCAACATGGCAGCGAATCTCGCTGAGAACAAATTGCATTCAAATTCATTTAAGAAAAAAATAATTTGGGGTAGATCAGGTTTATTTAGGATCAATTTTAATAAGCTAAAATAAAGTCCAGGCAGTGGGTGATACCATCAGCCAGTCAAAAGCCAACTTTGATAGAGGTTTATACAGCTGAGTGACAGTTACCTTCCAAGCCATTATTGGAAAATGTGGGGTTTTTTTGAGTGACTTGGACAATTAAAAGAGCACCTCAATTACAGCCGCTGGAGATATTAGTAATGAATAAATTATCCACTAGGTTTGACCCTCCCTTCATTCGCATCATTTCCAAATAATTAATTTCCTTGCCACATTTTGAGACAATTGCATTAAATTCAACAGGAGAAGCAGCAGTGGGGAGTCCTTCATCCCCCAGGCTGGTGATAGACCATGAGGGTTTTGGGGTTTTGGATTTTGGGGGGTTTTGAGGAGTTCCAAACCAGGGTTAGATTTTGCAAATATTTTCCTAACCCATCCCTGACCCAGCGCTCCTGCTCAGGTCTTTTCCAATCTGAGTGATTCCAGGATTGCATGCATACAGCAGCCTCAGGTGTGTTCCTCATCATGGATCCATCCAGGATATTCCTCATCCGTGCTCTGCTCCAGTCCAGGGCAGGCTGTGCTCACGGAACACTCTGGTACAGGAGTTCATTCCTGTTGGGAATTTGGTGAGGATCTTTTCCAGAGCAGCTGGTCTGGAACTGCTGGAGTTGCAGGAGCTCATTCCTGTGGAACAGCAAAGGGAATTTGGTGAGGATCTTCTCCAGGGCAGCAGGTTTGGACTTGCTGGAGTTACAGGAAATCATTTCTGAAGCACTGCAAAGGGAATTTGGTGAAGATCTTCCCCATGGCAACAGGTCTGGAACTGCTGGAGTTGCAGGAGCTCATTCCTGTAGGGAATTTGATGAGGATCCTGTCCAGGGCTGCAGGTCTGGAACTGCTGGAGTTGCAGGAGCTCATTCCTGTGGAACAGCAGAGGGAACTTGGTGAGGATCTTTTCCAGGGCAGCAGGTCTGGAACTGCTGAAGTTACAGGAGCTCATTCCTGCATCACAGAGGGAATTTGGTGAGGATCTTTCCCACGGCAGCAGGTCTGGAACTGCTGGAGTTACAGGAGCTCATTCCTGCATCACAGAGGGAATTTGGTGAGGATCTTCTCCAGGGCAGCAGGTCTGGAGCGCACAGGGCAGCAGAGAGAATCCCCAGCCCTGCAGACACCACAGCCCTGCTGTCACCCTGCCCCGGAGCCATTGGACAGAGCAGGACAAAGCCACAGATAAAAACCACTGAATCACAGAACAATTTGGGTTGGGAAGGACCTTAAAATCTCATTCCACTCTCCCCATGGGCAGAGCCACCTTCCCCCCTGCCAGGAGACATCAATCTTACAGTTTGCCCCACGCCACACCAGAAATGGCATTTCCAGGACACAAGCCTCAGTTCTCAGGGGTTGTCCTGCCAGGATATTTTTATTACCCCGATTTAAATGTTGCTTTCACTCCTTCCCCATTATCCTTTACCTCGTAGACATCAGCTTGGCCAATATTTGGAGGTTCCTGTCTTTCACCGCTGCAAAATGAGCATGAGATTGCAATCAGTACATGCCAGACCATGAGACATTACAGAAATTTAAAGGCCTTTCCGTGATTTACGGCTCTTTAATCAAAGGCTTTTAATATTTAATTGCAAAGCTACAGGAGTTGTCTTTATTTCTGAAAAATCTGTTTTGGGGGGAATTAGACAATGTGAAACTCGACATATTCTGCATGTCCTGGGACCACAGCCCTCAGCGGAGCAGGAGGAGAGAGGGTGGGCAGGAGGAGAGATAATTACAGCTTCTTCCTTATGGCTTTAGGATGCTGCAGTAATTTAAGGTGATGAATTAGCCTCCACTATTTTCAAGGAGCTTGAGAAACCATGAAAGGCTCATCAGAGGATCCCGCTGATGGTGCAACAGGCAGCACATTGCAGAGGAAATGTCCCAGGCAGCAGAGCTGGGGGACAAATGCAGAAGGTGATGACCAAGGCCAAGTCCATCCTATTCCCCATCCCTCCTGTGATGTTCCTCTGGCAGGGGGGAGAGCATTGTCCAAAATTCCTGCAGTGGCTGGGAAGGGAGAGTGTTTGGATTTGGGGATTTGGGACACCTCCACCACCATGGTCACTGCTGAAGCATCACCCTGCTGCAGATACCCTTAGCTGACCCTCAGGGGCTGCCAGGCCTTGATAAATATCCAAACATTCCCCAAAAAGCTAAAAAGGGTTGGTTTTGGTTTGGGGTTTTGGGGGTTTCTTTGTCTGGTTGGTTTGTTTGGTTGTTTGGTTTTGTTTTTTTTTTTCTGCTGAGCATCGAGGGAGGTTTGGAGCTGAGCCTCTTAAATATAGACATTTCCAGTGAAATGAGATTTCTCCTGCCCTAAGAGTGGTGCAGCAGAAGAAAAACGACCCCGTGAGCTCCTTGCTGGGACAGCGTGACCGGATTTCCTGCTCCGTGACCATTTTGGGATGTCTAAAGAGCAGGAAAGCAGCGAAGGAAAGGCAGAGAGTCTCTCCCCATAGACTGGGCAGGTGCTCCAGGAACTCAAGTCCTCCACAGTCCATAGCTGAAAAAATGCTTCCACCCCTGCCAAAACAGCCAGGGAAGAAATCGCATTATTTTTCCTGACAATTTTATTTTACGCCTGAAATAAAAGCAATTGCCAGTTGAATCTCATTTGTATGCTCCGTGGTGGAAGAGGATCTGGGCATCAGGAGGACTCAGCTTTGCCCTGCCAGTCTGGTGACCTTCAGATGGGAGAATATCCCTCCTTCCCCTGCTCCTCTTCTTGAATTTGGACTTGATTTTGGAGCTGTTTGCATCCAGGGCTGCCTCTCATTATGTATGTGGGTGCTGCCTGCCACAGCTGAGATGTGATCTTGCTTGTGGCCTCTGCAGCTCCTCTAGTACAAATAATAATTTCCATCCCATCTATTCTTTTGTTTGCTACTGATCTATATTAAACAGTTGGTGATGACTACATTTATGGGTGATTATTGCACTTATGCTGTGTTAAATCTAAATGTTTGTTTATCTTTATGTGGTCTCTGTGTATATGTTTGCACGGCTTTTAACTTTATGTATTGCAGAGTTCCTTAATTATGAAATCAATAAATTTTTTAAACTTATGGCTCTTGCACAGAGAGAAACTCACACGCCGTCCATGGCTGGGTGCGACAATGATTCTTGCCTCGAGCTTGTGGCAGAACACAAACCTCAGCAACTGACAGATTTTTTTTAGTTGGTTTGGGGTTTTTTTTGCTGTCCTAGTAGCAATTAGTTCTTTGTTAATTTGGCTCATCCTCCAGCTCTCATCAAAGCCTTCCTCCTTCAGGCTCTCATCTCCCTGGAGGTTTTTTGCTTTGATGGGAGATGTGACCAGCAAAGGTCGCTGCCCAGTTGTGCCTCTTGAGCCAAGGCTTGGAGGGAAAGGTTCAGTCCCCAGCTCTGCCTCGGGCATTTCTTGAGTCCCTCCTGCACCGTGGAGAATGGAGAAGTCCTGGATGGAGCTCGAGCTGGATTGGCTCTTCCACAGCCTCAGTGCACTGCCAGGGATTGATTCCATCCATGAGCATCTCCAGGCTCTTCCAAGATCCCATCCATCGCTGCCCTCTGGCAGGGGGAAGCCATTCCCTGTGTCCTGTCCCTCCATGCCTTGTCCCCAGTCCCTCTGCAGCTCTCCTGGAGCTCCTTCAGGCCCTGGCAGGAGCTCTGAGCTCTCCCTGCATCCTTCCCTTCTCCAGGGAACATTCCCAGCTCTCCCAGCCTGCCTCCAGAGCAGCTCCAGGGTCTCCTCTGGACTCTTTCCAGCAGCTCCAGGTGCTGCTGCTGTTGGACTGGAGGCAGCTCTGGGTCTCACCTGAGGGGGCAGAGGTGCAGAATCCTCCTCTCCCTGCTGCCCACCCTGGGGGTCAGCCCAGGGCTGGGGGTGTTTTGGGCCGCTAGAGCTCAAAAAGACCATGCTGAGTTGTATGAAAGGAATGAGGCAGAGCTGAGCCCCAAAACACCCATCCACAAACTGAGGGCAATGCCCAACACCCAAAGCACCCCTTTGCTTGATTTAAGCTCTGCTCTTATTCCTGCTTCACCCTGGCCAGGCCTCAGTTTCTCATTTACAGTAACATGACAGCACATTACAACCACCACCATTTCTCCCACTCCCCAGAATCCTGAAGCTCCCAACCATCATTTCTCCCACTCCCCAGAGTCCTGCAGCTCCCAACCATCATTTGTCCCACTCCCCAGAATCCCAAATCTCCCAACCAACATTTCTCCCACTCCCCGGTGTCCTGAAGCTCCCAACCATCATTTCTCCCACTCCCCAGTGTCCTGAAGCTCCCAACCATCATTTCTCCCACTCCCCAGAATCCCGAAGCTCCCAACCATCATTTCTCCCACTCCCCATGATCCTGAAGCTCCCAACCATCATTTCTCCCACTCCCCAGAGCCCTGCAGCTCCTCCAGCCAATTAAACCCCGAGAGCTGACAAATCCATCAGTGCCCACTGCCCAGCTCTCTCTGCTGAGGAGCTTCCCACGGCCACTCATGTAAACACGAGCTAATCAGCAGCCAGCATTAGAGAAGTGTAGTCAGGTGCTGACCCCAATTTCTTTTATTTCAGGCTGTGTTTCTCAAGCAGCAGCTCGGATCGGCTCCTTCTTTGCTGCTTGTGTCTAATTAGGATCTGTGCCCACAACGAGCAGCTGTAATTAAACCAAACCAGGCAGCTCTGGGGGGAGTTCACTCAGGGTGGTAATTTTTGGCACTGAAGTTGAGGAAATGACCACCAGGACCCTCGCTGTGGACAAAGTGTGCTGTTAACTGCCCCTAAAAATGAGGTATTTACCCCAATATTGATGTATCCTACGTCAGCACAGGTGGATTTGGCAGAATAAAGTTAATAAATACGATATGTTGTCTGGGCATGTGCACATGTGAGCTCAACCTGAACTATCAGTTTAATTTTGAAGATCCCACCTTGTCACATTTCAGTCCCTCACATGTCTTTACTCACATTAATTCTACCCACAGAAATATCAACATGTGTTAAATGTCGTTTCTCTCCTGAAATTAGGCAGGCGATTCACAAAATTGGTAAAAGAGGAAAAAGAAGAGCCTAACTTGGCTGAATTTTTTTAAGATCAGTACAACAGCCTCGCTCTACCCAGCGCCAGCTCAGAGTTACCTTTTTCATGTCAAATCAGGAACAGTGAGAGGTTATAATTTTGACACTCGGACGAGATGAAAACCAGAGAAAAAGAATCCCAAAGAGCTGCAGTTCTGAGGGAAACGTAGGAGCGTAATTGATGTTGGAAAGCAGCCTGTGGATGCATGTGAGTCCCTGGCTGGAGCTGGAGGCAGAAGTCAGGTGTTTCCAGGTCCCTTTAGTCCCACGTGGTCAGAAAGGTAATATCACAACTCGTTGGAAAACCTCATTTTTGTTACAGCATTAAAACACTCCGGTGGCAGAGGCATCCCAGGGACTGTGTAATTTGAAAAAGACACATTCCAGCAATTACCTTATTTTTTTTCCTCTCCCCTCCTTTGAAATAAAAGCTGATCTTAATGGTTTCAATTATTTTTCATCCAGTTGCTGCCCTAGGATGATGCGGAGCTTTAAGTATGGGCAGGAAATAATTTCCAAGGGGACATTAAATGTATGTTTATGGAGTAAAATATGTATAAATGCGGACCACAAGAAATGGACTGCAAAGCATTTTATGGAGCTAATTCCATCAGGGGAGGGAAGGAGCCCACAAGTTCACTTGCACAGTTTATAAGGTCAGTATAATCCCTCACTGGGAATTATTTCCTTCTAAATAACTATCGCCTGACTATTTTCCTGAAACAAATCCTGCATCTTCCAGGTGGAAACTGATCCTAGGCTAAAAGCTTCCCTGGATGGAGCTGCTTTCCCTTATCCAGAGACAAAACGTGGCCTCCTGAACATGAAACCAGAATCCAGGAGAACCAAAATTCTCACTGCTGGAAGAAGTCAGGAGCTCCAAGTCTGCTGGGTGATTTTGGAGAAGACTTTTCCAGCTCCAGCCTGCCATAGCTGGAAGGAAATGTTTCACATAACTCAACCCACACTGTTGTAAAGAAGTCAACCCAGGAAGATATTTGAGGGTTTGAGAGTTTTCCAAAGGCAAGGCAGAATTTCTTAATTTTTTAATTTTTTTTTTTTAATCTGGAAGATGTCTCCTGGGACACGAAGATGACTTCCCAGCTGGCTCTTGAACCAATTATGCTTCATGTGCTTTCTGACGATTTTGTCCTGAATTTTGAGGCTGCAGGCACTTGGCCAAAAGGAGCTGTGCTACCTGCAACCCACCGGTCTGCTGAACTCCTCGTGGCCCAGAGCACCACATCCCACCAGTTCAGCCATCCTGGGGAAACTGGGGCATGTCTGACGCTGGAATTGGGGGAAATCTGCCAATGGAATTGGGGTAAATCTGCCAATGGAATTGGGATAAATCTGCTGCTGGAATTGGGGGTAAATCTGCCAATGGAATTGGGATAAATCTGCCAATGGAATTTGGGTAAATCTGCCAATGGAATTTGGGTAAATCTGCCAATGGAATTGGGATGTGTCTGCTCAGGCTGCAGGGCTGGGATCTCACCTGGGCAGCAAAACCCCTGATCTCTTACTGGGACAAGACACGAGGAGAACACAATTCCTGGAGAGCTGCTGCTGCTGCCAGACTGGCCAAATTAACAGATTCTTGTGATGAAGTTTCTGCCCTGTGAAGATCTCATGGACAATGTGAGCTAGAGGAACAGGAAATGCTGCTCCAGTAAAGCCAAAGCTTCCCTAGAACCAAAATCCATGGTAATTTCAAACGACAGGCAGCTATTTCGGATACTCATCCCATTTAAATCCCTAATTCCCTTTATAACCCCAGTGAGGATGTGCACTGCGCTTAGTCAGGACAGAGAAATGTTGCCAAACTCAGCAGAGCTTCTCAGTGGTCATTCAGTTGTCCCCAAATTCCAGTCATTATCCTTCTGAGAGTTCCAGGGGGATCAATCAGCCACACTCCCTGAGCAATCATTCCAGATCCTCGGAGATTGGATGAAGCACAGCAAGGAGAGATGGCCTTGTGGTTAAAACATGGATTTATATCGCCAGGAAGAGCAATTCCTGCCACATCTTCCGCTGCAGATGAAATCACAGGATTTGGACACTTGGACTAGGAATTGCTGGAGAGCAGGAGGCCAATCCTGTCTGCACTTCCCAAAAGGATGGAATGGCGATTCTGCTTGGCATATGTAAAATTTACTGCGATGTGATGAATGATAACCATTATTGTCTTTGTTCAGTCTTTCTGGGGTTGGTAAGATCAGTAAAACTCTGAAATTGGAGGTTTGCACACAGAGAGCACAGGGAACTGATTCGGCCAGGAGGCTGCACAAGCTTTGGAATAAATGGAATACTCTGGAATACATGATGGAGGTGGAGCCACAGCGCCTTTAGTCTGTCTGGGATTTGGTGAATGCAAGAAAACAGGAAATTTGAAAAAAGCAGAGCCCTTTGGACCTGGTAATGGTATTTTCCTTGATTTTAGCCTGGCTATAATCAAAATTCCTGCCTTGTACTACACCAGCAAAAGAAACAATCCTCTTTCGGGGCAGAGGTACTGAGAGGAGACAAAGTGTGGGGTGCAGTGTCCCCAGTGAGAGGGCTGGGATGTCACAGAAGGCTTTGAGTTCACTGCATCCCCCATTTCCGCTTGTGGGTTCTGGCTTCTGTGAGTTCATACAAAAGGAAAGGTTTGGAATCACATCCCAGAACTTCTTTGTCTGGGATTCCACATTTTCCATCTCCTTTCCATCCAGAGGCTTTGCAATGTCTCCACGATGTTTGCATCCACACAGCACCGTTTCCCCAACCCTTTCCATCCTGCAGGAGCCAAAAAAAAAAAAACCAAAACTGGAGCAGGATGAAAAAAAATCCTCAGGCTTTGAAAGGGCAAGAATGATTTCTGGCCAGGTTCCATCCATCCAGCTCTCTGTGTCATCAGCTGGGATGTGTAAATCTGCACGTGTTGTCTGGTTGACTTTTAGAGTCGGTGGAGAGAAAGAGGAACTTCCCAGGTGCAATTCAGCCCAGCTGGGAGGGATGAATTGTGCTCTGGAAGGAGCCATCCTTCTTTCCCGACCATCAGAAATCACCACCCACCCCTCAGCAAGCTGCAGGCAGCTGCAAAAAGTCCCCAGAAAGCCCCAAAGAACCGCCAGCTCCCCAAAACTGAAATTGGAGTGCGAGCAACGTGCTTCCCGCAGACCTCAAACCAGCCAAGGCCAAGCCCTGAGTGAGCTTATCCAACCGTTTGGATGAGCTGGAGCAGAATTGAGGAGCAGGATTTGGGGCTGTGCCATGGCAGGAGCAGCATCTGATTCCCTGAGATACAAGGAGACACCAGTGGAGTGCAAAAGGATGGGAATATTGAGAAGATTTGCCTGACAAAAGCAACTCCATCTTTCCCTCCTTTCCAAAGATGGGGAAAATTCTGAGAATATTTCCCCTGCTCCATCCATCAGAGGCTCCATCAGCACAAACACACGCACACCCTGGGTACACAGCCGTTCCCCAGGTTTGCTTTTCAGATTTGCCTGTTGACATTTCCCCTCCTTCCTTCCCTCCATCTCCCGAGCCTCACTTCCCCCACTCCATCCCTTCTATCCTTCACCATCACTGGGAGACCCGGGGCTGCTTTGAAAAATGATAATAAAGCAAAATTAGAAAAAGGAAAGGAAAAAATTTTTTAAAAACCCCAAAAACAGGGAAAATGAGCAGAGGAAAAAAGAGAGATGGGGAGAAAAAAGAATGCATGTCAGCTCCAAGGCGCTGCCACGCACACCGCCTGCCTTTTGCTCGGCGCACATCAATGCCTCTTATCCTCCGAAGTTATTTCCCCTGGAGTGAACCTATCAAAGATTTTCAGCCTCTCTGGAGAGAGCAGTTCCAGATAACACTGGATTCCCTTGTCAATTTTTGCCTACCGTGCTCTGGCAGCATTTTCTACCTGACACTCTGATCTTGACACAGGCGGGCTGGAGGAGAGAGTGTGTGTTGTGTGTTTCTGGAGCTCTTTCCCCCTCTTTCCAAGCAGTGCAGATGCTTCCAGACTGCAGAGAGGAAGGGAAAACCCACTAACATTTGGCATCTGCATACACCCTACTCATCTGTAATTCCTGTAGTGTCTTGCCCTACTTGTAATTACAGTAATTAATATAATTACGCTAATAATAATGATTATTATTTAGGGTGTGCCAGATCTTTCCTAATACAGCTCCTTCCCTGGAAATCCTGGGCCTGTATTTGTGAAAGAAGTCACGGCAAGATTTCCAAATAAATGCTCCCCGCAGAAATCCCGCTGCTCTGACAGCTGGGAATTCAGAAATATCCATCCCCTCTCCTCTCTTGGCTGTGACAGCAGTGCTGGAAGGCCCAGCCAGTCCAACAGCTTCCCAGCAAGTCTGTGGTGGTTCAGAGAGGTCTTTTGTGGTTATTTTTGGTTGGAGGAGAGAGGCTGGCATCCCAGGATGACTCTGGTGTGTCACCCATCCTTCATCCTCCCTTTGAGGTGGATTTATTCTGGGCATGGGGTGGAATTCACTGCTCCGGGGTTGGTTGTTTGCACTGTTCATGATCTTCCAGCTCGCTGGAGATCAGCTTGTGCCCCCAAGGGCAACGTGAGACCCCCTGAAGGTCTCAGTGGTGTGGAAATGTGCGAAGAGGATCCTTGATTGCAATTTACAGTCGCTGTTACCAACGCTGAATCATTGAATCATTGAATCCCAGAATGGTTTGGGTTGGAAGGAACCTTAAAGGTGCGGGAGTTCCACCCCCTGGGACACCTTCCAGGTTGTTACTGGGGGAAGTATTGACAGCAAACGATTCCTGAAGGAATGTTTGAAACTCAGCTGCACAATGCAGCTCCTCAAGAGCAAATCCAGCCCAGTTTTAATTGCAAGCTTTGCTCCAGGACTCACCTGTGTTGCTCCAGCCCTGTAAATACACATTGGAGTCCTGAGCTTCTGCCTGGTTCCTGCTGCTCCCCTCCTGGGAGATCCAACGTTTGTGAATTCCAGGAAGGTCCAATAACATTTTAAAGGCAGGATGTGAAATTGGATTACGTGGGACTCAGCCTCTGAGCATAGAGAGGTAGCTGTCCTGAAAGGCCAGCAGCAATCTCTCCTTTTTCCCTGCCTGGGACCTTCAGTGAACCTTGAACGGTGCAGCACATGGTTATTCCATCCTGCTATAATTGATTATTTTTGTCAGCCCGTTTTTTCTTTTTGAAAGCCGTGAAGGGATGGATGCTGCACGGCCGTGTAAAGCAGAGTCGCCGCCCTGCAACAATTGCTCCCCGTTATTCACAATGGGAGAGATGCATCCAAATAGGACAGAAAAGCATCACTTTGTGAGCCTGAAGTAGGTGTGCGGCATCTAATCCAGCCATCCATCATCTCTCTGCTCTAATCTGCCTAAAGTCAATGGGAGGGAGAGGGGAGAACAGGCGACAATGACAGTATCATGGTAACGGGGAGAGCAGAGCTGCCGGAGGGGATTGTCGGCTCCGGGAGCTCAGGGAGGGCTCCGTGCCCCGGGGAAGCATTAATCAGCCTCAAAAGGGCACGTGCCACACCAGAATAGCTCTGCTATTATTAGTATTATTATCATTGTTATTTACTCCATGTGATGCTTTAGCTCCTCAGGCAGGGCAGAGCCTCGGTGTGTTCCTTGAAAGCCCCAGGTAGCCGGAGGCGTGCGGGGAAAAGAGGGAATTCTGCAGCTCAGGGATGGAGTTTGGGGTCAGACAGCTCCTGGGGCAGGCAGGAGGTCACTGTGCCCCTGGACATGGTGTGGAGCAAGAGAGCAGCTCGGTGTGAAGATTCCTTCCCTCCCAGAGCCACAGGGAATTCCCATGGGAATAACGTCATCCTTTATCCTGGAAATGCTCAGTGGGATGGGATGAGGCGAAATGTGGGCAAGGTTGAAAGTACAAATTGTCTCTGGCAGTTTCAGCTTCGCAAAACTTGCAGTTTCCCTCCAAATATCGTTTCGCAGAATCATGGAATGGGTTGGAAGGGACCTCAAGGTTCATCCAGTTCCAATGGGCAGGGACACCTTCCACCAGACCAGGTCTCAAGGGGAAGCCTGGAATGAACCCTGCTCAGCTCTGGAACTCATTCCTGGGGTCATCACATGTGGCGAGCACAGACCTTTCCCTTGAGAAATTTTTCTCCCTTCTTCCTGTGTTTTATAAACAAAGATAAAGTCTGGATGTTGTTGGAACGGTGTCTCGAGATATGGACATTCAAGCCTGGCCAATCAGCCTAGGGGGAGGTTTTGAATTGGCCCAATCCGGGTGACCTTTGAAAATCTATATAAGTTGGAATTAATTAATAAAAGACGCATTTTGCCACACTGAAGACCTGGACATCTTCTCTCTGTTCGCGGTTCAACAGCGACAATCACAAGCTGCAGTCGCAGCAAGACACTGCTGCTGCCTCCTTCCATCCCAGGATGTGCCTGGTGATGTCACAGGGAAGTGCTGGCGCAGGAGTTGCAACTCAGACCTTCTGCAAATGGCACCACCTAATGTGAACTCAGAAATAAAAACCGTCTGGGGCTTTGCTGCTGTGGAAAGCAGGCAGGAAAGGCACAATTTAGAGAGCTGCTGAACTCCTCTAGTCCTTTCTGATGCTCAGGTACCCAGGGAGAAACAAAGGGAATCTGCAGTAGGAATTAATAGGATGCAGAGTAATTCCCCAAGGGAACGGATCTTTAGAAATACTTCCAATAAAAACCCAAACAAATGAGCAAAACAATCCCCAAATGACAAACCAGGAGCACTTTGGGGCTGAATCCTTCTCTCTGCTGCCATGTCAGTCTCACAGTCCAGGATCTGACAGCCCCAGGAGTCATGGATGGATGGATGGATGGATAGATGGGATAGGGATGGATGGATGGATGGATGGATGGATGGATGGATGGATGGATGGATGGATGGATGGACGGACACATAGCAGGATGGAAGGATGCTGATGTTACCCAGCACTCACAACCACCTAAACCCCAGAACTACCCTGTCAAGCTTCCATCCAGAAGGATCCCCACTACAGATGCCTGGGAAAGGGACCTTTATGTTTAGGACGCATTCAGAATTTGGGGTTTTTTACTTTCATGGAATTTGTCCAATAGCTTTTTGGCCCTTTGCAAATACCTGCTGTGAAGATGCAGCCAGCAGAACATCCCCCACCTGGAGGATGTCCTGGTGCTTGTTTCCAGCTTTTTTACAAAGCTCTGCCTGCCTGGCAGAGTGGATGCCCCCTGGTTATTGTATTTCTCAGCGGTATTTGTGGTTTTACAGACATCTCCAGGATGTCATTTCTGGCTCTAAGCCACAAACCAAGCAAGATTTGCAAGGAAACATGAAACTTTGTGATGCCTGTGCTCCGGGCTTGCTGCAGCTCACTGTTGCCTCCAACACAAATTTATTTTCCAGTCCCGTACAAACTATTTGAAGTTGGATTCGCCTCCCCAAACTCTGTCTTTTTACAAGCCGAAAACAGATATTTGCTTTAAGGGAAGATAAATCTTTCTGTAGAGTGTCGAAGGACTTCAGCCTCCAGCTCCTGCAGAGTCACCTTTATCTGAGCTGGCTGAGTCCCACCTGTGGGGTTTGGGGAGGGAAGTTCAGCCTCCTCCTTCCCACACATCTCCTACAAACACAGGCAGCTTTCCCCCCTCTCGGCACTATTTAGAAGCTCAATTAATTAATGGCCTCAAAGTGCTGGCAAGATGGATGGCACCACAGGAACAGAAGTACTTCCATGGCTTTTTTAATAAAAAAAAAAAACAGCCACCTGACAAAGAGTCAGAAGAGATGGACAGTGAAAAACTGAGAAGGGGATGGGATTCCTATTCATCTTCCAGCTGGCATTTGTTTCGTTTTTATCTCCACTTCAGCTCGAGGGCCTGAGAACAAGGTAGGAGAAAGAAATTTTGTTGTTGACTTACAAATGTCTCTGATAAAGGACAAAAAACCCTCCAGTGCACGACAGTGACCCTCCTGTGTCTTTGCTGGTTTTGCTGATTCTAAGGTAAAAAGCAGGCAGGAAAGGGAAAAAAACAGCTGAAAAAGACCTTTTCAAATTAAATTTTAGTGAGCTAAAGCTGCTACTGTTCTTTCTAGCAGAATTATAGAGTCATAGATTGGTTTGGGTTGGAAGGGACTTTAAAATTCATCCAGTGCCACCCCAGCCATGGCAGGGACACCTCCCACTGTCCCAGGGCGCTCCAAACCCCATCCAACCTGGCCTTGGACACTTCCAGGGATGAGACATCCACTTCCAGACAAGTCAGGAAGGTGCAAACATATATTTCCTAGTGCTTTTAACCCAGTGCCCTTTTCCTGGGCAGCATCACTCCCCAGTGCTGAATCCGTGCAGCACTTCAGGCTCCTCTGAGCCTTTTCTGCCACTGCAATACCTGAGCAGGGCAAATCCCCCCCAGCTGCCAGGAAATCCAATTTCATGGACACAGCTAAACGTGTCGCTGGATTAATTCCTGAAGATCGCTGCCTCCTCGCTCCTGTAATTCCAGCTCTTTTCTCGCAGGGCGCGGAGGCAGCGCTCGGGGATTTTCCCATCATGGGGCCACTCAAGAGGACCACAGTGGGATGCAGGAGCAGCGTGGGGGATTGAGTTGGCCAGAGGTCAACAGGGCTATTATTGTGCTGCTGGGATCGGGCAAAGGGATGAAGTGAGCAGCCCGGATGGGTTAATTCTGATTTCGCGGATGCTGATAGGTCAAAAGGCTTCCGGCCACTCCAAAGGCTTCACGTGTATTACGTCCATTCTGGGATTTTTTTGCTGAATGGATGTGAACCGGCCTAAATCAATAAATTACAATTCCTTTTGGGGTCAAGATGGAGAGAAAAACCTTTTTTTGGGAAGGAACACTTCTCACCCTGTGATTCTGCCCCGTGTCTTTCTGCTCTTTGCATTTCTGCAGAGATTTTTCCCTCCATGCCCCAGAAAAGCTGCAGGTTTTTGCTGTGCCTTGCTGGTGCCCCTGGCCAGCACCACTCCAAAACCCTTTATCCAGGTAAAATGGATACCATTTTCACATTAACAGGTAAAACCAGTGCATCCCCTTGGCATTTCTTCCCAAAAGAGAATCATTTAGGCTGGAAAAGATCCTTCAGGCCATCAAGTCCAACATTAATCCAGCAGTACCAATTCCAGCACTCATTGTTTTCTCTAATATCACAACTCCTGCACTGCTGGAGTTCCTTCCTTTGAAGGGAAAGCCAGAAAACTTCCCTTTTCCCATTAATAGCAGCACCACTCCCAGAGACAGGGAGATCCCTGATATTTTCACCCTCCTTTCCTCTGAGGAGAAACCTGAGGCTCAGCCCAGCTGTGAGTTGTGCACAAAGCGGAGTTTCCCCACACCCAGCAACCTTCCATCCCATATTTTTCCATCTTCCCAAGGGTTGTTCTGCTTGGCCAGCAGTGTCCCCAGCAACGTCAACTTCAGCCTTCACCTGGCAGCATCTGTGGGATTTACTGGAGCTCTCTGAGGCTGGATGAGACCCTGGGAATGGCAAAAGTTGGAGCCTAAAGAAGGTTTGAGCTGAGGGAGGATCATCTTGGACGAGGAAAGGAGAAAATGTGCATTAAAAGATGGGGAAAATAAATTTATATCACCCTAAAAGACACCTCAGACATCCCATAGACTGAAATACCCACAGGAGTGTGGTGTGTTCTCCCTGCTCCCAGTTGATGCCCAATTTCTCCTCACTCATCTATTATTTTTTTTTCTTCTAAAATCGAATTTGTCAGACTTTCTGGAAGCAGCCAGGTGAGAATGACCCCTTCCATTAAAGCCTCCCTCTCCTCACATACCTGTTTATATCCATTTCAGAAGGATGGAAAATGCTCACTCAAAGTGGTTTTTTTTCCGGGATTTTTTCCCACAAATTGGACCATTAAACCTAATGTATTATATTAGCAGAGTGTGTGGCATTAAACAAAGCAGTATTTAGCACGTAAAATAAATCTAGAATATTAGAGATTGTGGTAATTTGCTCTTTACAATGCTTGAAATGTTTTGCAAAGGGAGGGAGAAGCACATTAGCAGAAGAATTCAAAGCTGAAGGGTTGAAGTTCCCTGGACCAATGTGATTGTGACCCTTTCTCCAAATCATTTTTCTGGGACATGGAGACTTTAAGTACTTGAGAGAATTGGGCTCTGGGAACTTTAACTCTGCATTTTCTGGCTCTTGTGGCTTTAAATAATAATTTAATGTTGCATTAAAACTGTTTTTTTTCTTTTTTTTTTTATGGAAATAGTTCTTTTTATTATTTTTTATCCTAATGAATAAACAGAGGGTTTAATGGATAAAGTGCTTTGAGAGTGACATTTAGAATGTGGGGAAAACAGAGAAATTGACTCAATTCCTATACAAAACCCCCACATTTTGGGGTTATTTAAGGAAGGGTGAACACACCATAAAACCACTTTGCTCAGGGTGAATGAAGGAACGAGACCTTTGTAGGAACAAGGATCAAATCCAGACTGTCCATAAAATCAGAGCAATAAACCCATCAGAGGAGCTTTCTTCACTTTGTTCCGTGTGAAAGCATTTCTTTAAAATATGTAAAAATCACAGCTCTGCGTTCTTAATAAAGAGGATTCTTCCACCTGTCTGTCCTTCCTCTGAGCTTCACCTCTCCTCAAACCCTTTCTTTGTTCTTTTTCTGAGCAGTGGCTGTGGCTCCCCTCTGGTCCTACATGGAGTGTTTGCCCCATTTCTCCAGTCCCTGAAGACTCGGGGTTTTTATTTAATGATCTCTGAGAGAGAAAATGAGTTTTTACGCGTTTGCAGAGCACTGGACAAGTTTGCAGTGGTTATTATTCGTTTTCCTGCCTCGTGAGCAGGGCTGGGGGTTTACAGCTATTGAATAATTTTACAAGGCCACCGTTTTAAATTTTTTTTTTTTAATCCATGTTCATGTTATCAGAGAGAGCCAAGGAAACAATGTCCTGGCCTTGGATGGGATTTTGGGCAAGGGATGTGCCACATATCACTTCTAAAAGTTTTTTTTTACCTGCTTGGACAGCAAGACTCCTCCTGATCGATCCAGGTTAAAACGCTCCCAATTTACAACATAACAACAATTATCAGCAGAGGTTGCAGAGGATTTAATGGATAAAATGGTTATAAAAATTAAAAAAATAAAAGGAGTAACAAAATGGATCAGAGGACACAGTGATTCCACATCCACAAAGCTCTTGTATTGCCACACATATTGCAATAATGTCTTTTCCTTGCAGTGCAAGTGCATCCCAAAAAATGCAACTTTCTCAGCAGGGAAAAGAAAAATACAAAGAGTTGGAGGGGAAAACAGCATGGCAAGGAAGCAGCAGGAAAGGAGAGAAGATTTCATGGATTATCTAGGAGCACATCTGGGTATACAGAATAATCCAGCAAGGAGCTGTAATCATCACCTGACACTTTTTGTTATTATTATTGTAATTGATCATTAATTATTGACATTAATTCCTTTTCCACCAGCATGGCCTTAAATCCTGCTGGACATCAGAAGCTCCTGTTGTTTCCAGCAGCTTTTGGACCAGGACATTTCACCTGTTGCATTTCAGAGCTGAAAGCAGCAAGGGAGAAAACAGAGCAGAGAGAGTTAATAAAGTCTGGGGAAAAAAAAAAAAGAAAATACTTCTGTGAAATAAATGGGGACAAACGTTGAGCCCAGGGATGGCGTTTGCAAAAATGGCAACCATTGGCCAACGTTTCCTTTCTCATTACTCCTCATTTGTGGAGCAAAATCAGGCATTATCTCCAGGGAGGTTTGCAGAGGTAAATAGATGAGTAGGCATGTCCAGCTGATTTTTGCCATCCCCGGTGTTTATGTTTCATTTCGTTTCCTGGGCACACTTCAATCAGATTGCATCAAAACTCGTGGTCGGATCAGGGGGGTTTGGGGCCGAAATGAAGATGAAATGTTGCTCAAGACGATTCGCAGCTGCCCAAAACTCGATCTGGGAGGGAGCTGAGCCATTTGCTGGGCACTTTCAGAGCCTCAGGGGGAGGAAGTTTTGTGCAGATTTGTGGTTTTTCCTTCTGTGTTCTCACCAGCACTCCCTAATAAGAACGATTTCTCAAACCCTCGGGGTGTGTGGGGCACCAGCACTGCAGCCTTGAAACCACGGGGCTAAATATGAGCAAATTTCCATCTGGGCACATCCAGAGGAACTGATGGAGGCACAGATTTGGAATCAGCCCCTCTGCAGGGTCACCTGCCAGCTCTGTCCTCCTCTTTGTCACCCTGGAGATCTGTGCTGGGCTCGAATCATATCCAGCCCTAGCCCAGCTATGGAAAACTTCACCTCTCAAATCAAGTTTTAAATTTCATTTCATTTTTTACCGTATTTTATTCTTCAGTCTCTTGAGTCAAAGCAGGGCTTCAGGTGAGGCACAACATTGCAACAGGGCTTTGTTCCTTGAAAAGGAGGTATAGTTTGGGATCAGAATTTTCCGAAAATATTCTGTTGTCGGGGAATTTTGCCAGGGGAGGAGTTCATGCTGGTCACCAGGTGAGCTGGGTGTTTTGGAGACAGCAGGAATAGCAGGAATACACCATTTCCATGCTCTCCTTGATCCACCCATCTTTGGACCAGGCCGGATATCATTCCCTGGATCAGATGGAAGTGATTCTTCAGGAATTTCCTTTTTTTTTTTGCATGGTGCACAAGGTGACAGCCGGATGAGGGGTAAAGAAATCCATGAATTTCCTAAGGATTTGATATCCTGGGGCAAAAGTGTAAGTTATTTTTCTCGCTGCTGAGTCTGGTGGTACAGGGAACAGGAAAGTCATGGACTCATCCTGCCAAAGGAAAAGGATCTTCTTAATTTGCTGAAAGTTTGCAGCCCCTGCATGGTGCCACGGGAAAGATTTGGGACTTTTACAGCTCCTCCACATGATGGGTTGGAACTCTCCTCACTCTATAACCAGGAAAACAACATCATAAGGGGATGCCTCGGTGCATTGTGTGTCTGAACCTGAATTAGATTAAGTTTTTATTGTTTTATGTTATGCTGTTGATTCACATCTCTGAGCCCTTGGCTGTTCCTGGCTCTCTGGACCAGGGTTGTGCATCTGCCTCTCAGAGCTGCCACACCGAGCAGCTCCTCTCCACCACATCCAGATGAGATTTGGCTCCATCCTGCACGGCAGCCAGAAGGAAATCCACAGGAATCACAGCTCCCCAGGTGTAAAAAGGAAAAATAAATGAAATAACAGGCTGGCAGTTTGCAGAGAGCTGGTAGAAAGCACTGATGTTGTTCTGCCAGCGTTTGTGATTTCCCCGCCAGCCTCACAACATCTCGGGGTGTGTTGAGCAGTGAAAGGATTTTGTGAGGAGCAGCAAATGTTGTGTGGATGTGGCTGAGGAGCAAAGCCAGGAACGTGAGCCCTCCAGGCTGTGAAACCAGAGGGCTGCAGAAGGACCCCAGGTGTCAGTGCTTTTCCAATCCTGAACTGTTTTCCTTTTGCTCTCTGGATTGGCGATGGTGACATTAATGGCTGGATGGTGCCTGCGTTCTCCAAAGTTTCTTGCTACAACGACTGATCCCCGAAGATTATCCCCACATCTTCTTCAAGCTCTTTCTATTTAAACATTTCCTTTACAAAGGCAGCTTTCAAGCCTGCATTTGAGGAAAAAAAAATATTAGGCTGTTTTGACAGAGAAGAGACACGTATCAGAAAGGGTTTCTCTCTGCAGCCTCAGACCTCCCCAGCTCCTATTTGTGCTGCTTTTGAGCAAAAGGAGAGTTCACTTTCATCTGTCCAATGGATTGCTGTTGCTGTGATCATTTCTCCCCTGGGAAAGGTGTCTGTGGCTCTTTCCACCACCGCAGAAACACAAAAGACCCTTTTCCTTTTTTGTCAGGGAGCCAATGTCGAGAATTTCCTGCTCTCTCACTTGGGGGTGGTGACTGACTGGGAGAGAACATCTCAATTTGAGTATCAGTTTGCCCAGATGAAACACCACTTACCCTCCTCTTCCCAGTGCCCTGAACACCAACGCTCTCCAAACACTGCATTTTCATCCTGGTGATGCCTAGGATTTTAGCTTCTATATTTTTTGTGTATCTGAAGTTTTAGTGAGTAGCTCTGGACTCCATACAGAGTGCTAAAACGCCTGTTTCCAGCATTTGTTAGACAAAACAATTCCTCTAAGTTGGAGATCCAAGGACACTTCGCTGCCTCAGAGCCCCAAAATGTGTAAACAACAGTGAATTGGGGGGAGCAAACTTGGAGTAATTGACATCATCACCTGAAAGTGTAATTGGAGGATTAAGGCTTGATATGATAATGGACAGATCTTATAAAATATGAAGAACTCATGGTTTGTCATCCATTTTGGGTGTAGCCTCTCCAGTAGGCTCTGTGTGCCCTGAATGCACCTTGAGGGCCTTTAATGAATCTAACTGCTTCTTGTTCTCCTAAATTTGTCTGGACTCTGTTTTAGGTAAGCTTGTTCAGGCGTCACTAGTGGATTGCAAAAAAAAAGAAGGAAAGGAAGAAAGGGAAGAAAAAGGGAAGAATAAAGG
>VZRM01001612.1:166282-182694 GCA_013397955.1 Grantiella picta
GAGAGGAGAGGAGAGGAGAGGAGAGGAGAGGAAGAAAAAGGAAGAGTTTTGAAGAATGTCCAATCCCCGTGTCTGCAGCAGATATTAAAGGTGACAGATATCCAAGGCGTGCCCTGCAGATGACAAATCACCCTCCAGCTCCGAGCAGAGTTGGGTGGTGTCTCAAAGCGCAGGGAAAAGAGGCCAAGGGAAGGCAGGAGAGCAGAGCCCAATCCTCATGATGAGTGGGAGAATCCATCCTGCATCTGCAGAGTGCTTTCCATCGGGGTGTAAGTGAATTATGGTGCTGCGGGCTGAGAGCCCCACTCCATAGCCTGCTCGCCTTTAATGGCTTGATAAAAGGATGGTGACAAGAAGATAAATAGAGATAATACTCCAGGCTTCTTGCAGGAGAACCATTATCATTAACAGCATTAATTAGCCCATAATACACTGTACAAAACCAGCAGATCCATCCAGTCCGAAGGGAAGCAACCTGACAATTGTCAGTAATGTGATAGCTCGGCATTAGCATACGCTGATCATTGAATATCTTCATCATCCCAACCTGGCCTCTGAAAAAGGGAAGAATTCCCAAGGCTGCCTGGCAGGCAGCATCTCCAGCCAAGTCATTAAAAAGATACATGATTATGGAGGTGGGAGCTGCGAGGATGGGAGCAAACTCCAGAACCTTTTGCTTTCCAGCCAGCCCGTGCAGGAACAGCCCAGTTGTACCCTCTGGAAATCCTTTGCACATAAATGCACATTAAGGTGGACTGAATTCTCCCTAAAACTGACAGCATTTCCCAGCAGAGGCTGGCAGTGCCTTTGGAGAGACATTCTGAGAGACCTGGGGAAGAGAAGTGGAGAGATTAACCCATAGGAAGTAACATGTAGAGATGGAATCGGAACTAGAATAAAATTAGAATTAGAACTAGAATTAGAATTAGAATTACCGATTTCTCTACAGAGATGTAGATAGAATTAAGAGTATAACCCTAGACTGGGGGGTTCCAACCCAAAATCAACTTTATCATCCAGCGGCCTGGATGTGCAGAGATGATAAATTGCATTAAGGCAGAGAGAAGGATTTAATTGTTACCTTTGGGCCAAATCCCAAGGCTCGTACCAAGGAGAGAAATGAGCTGTGGAATCAGTTTTGTTTTAAGGGGATCATCCTTCTTTACAAAGCACAAAGTCACAGGTGAGTCCCTTGGATCGAAGCTGAACCAGGAACGTCTGGATCACACTCAACAGAAGTTGATCCCAGCTGTGCAAACCTGGAGTCAGGGAATTTCACAGCCACCCCTTTTAAGCTATTTTAGCATTTTATTGTGAACATGAATTCCACTCTCTCCTGGTATCCAAACTGAACCTTTTTTGCTGAAAATTAAGCTCGCTTCTCCTTATTTTTCTCCTAGAAAAACTACAAGAATTGCTCTCATCGCTTTTTCAAGTATCTCCAGTCTCCTGGAAGACTATTATTCCATCTCCACTTGGCTCCTGTTTCCTTGGCTGAAGAAACACAATTCCTCCAGCCTGTTTTGCTGATTACAAAAGTAATCAAACTACCAGAGAGGGTTTCCTCTGAGCACAAACCCCTCACAGCGAGGAACCCTGAGATTTCCTTTCATGGAGCTTTTTGCTACTTTTTTCCCTACCAGCATAAAAGTCATTGAAAGGAATATGACATTTTAATCCAGCTGTTCCCAATGTCTCAGCAGCTCTGGGAAGGTTCTGGGGAGGTGCTGGGGGGTTAGGCTGATATCTCAGCTGATTTCTCTCGCCTGACCCTGCAGGTTAGCACAGGACTTGAGACAATTTTCCCAGGGAGCTCCCAGAAAAAGGCTGAGAGGATTTTAAACTCAGATTAGTCAACCCCGGGCTGGTTTTAATAAAAACTCAAAGATGGCATCTCCAGGAGATGTTTAGTCCCAGATGTTGAATTGAGGCTGGAATGAAATTCTGGTTTTGTGAAGAGAGACCTGAGTTTGGCTCAGCCTGGATGTCCAACCTTTAGGTGGCCTTTGCTTGATGAGATGGGTTTATGTGTCTCTGATTTTAATGTTCCTGTCTCACAAACAACTCCAGTCCAAATAGAAGGAAAGGTTTATTTACTTATTTGGTTATTTATTTATTCATTTATTCGGTGATAGAGACAATCTTTATATTCCCTATTCCATGGGTCGCAGCCCTTGTATATCTAAAAGAATTTATTTTGCTTTCTCACAAAGATCTCCAGTCCAAACAGAAGAAAAAGATGATTGATTGATTGATTGATTGGTTGATTTTGTGTTACAGGCAACGTTTATGCTCCAAATTCCTTGGATTTCAGCACTTTTATATCTAAAAGCATTTCTTTGGCTATTGAAGTGAGTGCTTTGACCAAACAAGAAGGACCAGCGAGACCAGCATGTCCTGCTGTGATGAGAAGGACACTCCTCAGCAAGGTCTTTGCAGCTCCATTTCCCAGCTCTGCTGTTCCCACACTGTCCTTCCAAGTGGGAATCGACTTGGCAAAGGCAGGGAAGAGCTGTGCTTATCCATAAAATTAGTTTTTTTGGGGACACAGCTTAGTTTTGGGCTTGCAAGTGCTGGTTTAGAGGTTGGATTCCATGATCTGAGGGGTTTTTCCAACCTAAATGATTGTCTGACCTCAGGAATCAGTCATGGAGGCATTTCTAGCTAGACCAAACCCTGCAAAAAGCCCATTCTGCTTGGGCTGGGGCTTGGGAGGAAGGGATTGGAAGAACGAAATCTTCCTTGGGGGGATGAAAACTGTGGAAAATGCAACAGAGCAGGCAGGAGAAAGGCTGACAGGCAGAGCCTGCTGGATCTATGGCTATCGACTGCAAGCTTGGTTAAGGTGGCAGCTCCCAGTTACAGCATCATCCCACCTAAAAGCAGATGGGGAATATCAATAACGAAATGGTAAAGGCACAAAAAGAAAAAAAAAAAACGAGCAGAGCAGAGAGAGACTGTGAAATAACAGGATTGCAATGATTAAGACAGACAGAAAGCGATGGTGCTGCAACAACTCTTGGCAGTGCTGGGAATGAAAGTCCACATTTCATTGTGAAAAAAACATAAAAGGAGATGAATTTGCTCTCGTGCTGCCTGCAGGTTTGGGTAGGCTGTAAAACAGATTTCCTGGTTTTCTCTGAAGGAATTGCTTTGAGGAAATACCCAAGTCAGGAGGGTTATTTTTTTTTTTCTTGCAGAAGATACCTGGATGTAGCACCTACACCTCCAGTTCTGGAGCAGAGGGATGGATCCACACCTCTCCATGTATTTTATGAGGTCTGAAATGGCTTGAGGCCAGTGGTTCCTGGAGGAAAAAAAATGAAGCAGTTGGTTCTTGGTGCATATTTCCCTTTGCTTGAGGAGAAAATTGGCCCTGGAATGGTGAGCATGCATCAGTGTGTGAGTGAGCAGGGGTCAGGCAGGCACAGCATTGTTATAAGTAAAAGGAAAATGTGTCCCTTTGCATGGTGCTGGGAACCAGGGCTCATTTCCCTGGAGCTCCACATGTCCCGTTTCATTTCTGATCTCTAATGGCCTCAATCCCAAATGCTGGCTGCTCCACAGATGAGCCTGGTTCCCCTAAGGGGATTGTCCCACCAGTTTTGGGCAGCACCAGCCACCTCCTCCTCACTCTGTCGTTGACCCTGGACACCCTGGAGGAGCACCTTGGTTTGGGATAAATTCATTTTTTTACTGCCTTGAAGAAATACTGGGAATGCACCAAAGTTGGAAATTATTTTATGACAAGGCAAAGTCATAAAATACTCTTTGTGCAAAGAGTTTCCTTGCAATGGAAGGTTTGAAGCTTAAAGCTTTCTGTGGCTTTCCTCTGCTCAGGATCAGCACCAGAAATCCATGGATCTCCTCCCCTGTGGCAGCTCTGGCTTTGTGCATCTTGCTCACAGAAAAATCTCACTAAATCTCTCTTCCTGCTGAAGAATCAGCTTAGGGAATGTCAGCCTCACTGTTCAGCTCCTTTTTCCCACATCCAAAAAGTGGTGCAGGAGAGTTGCTTGTGGGACCACAGACAAAATCATATCCCTGGAACATCTGGGAAAAAAAAGAACCTTCAGGTGCTTGTTGGTGATCTTTTGGAAGAAAGGTTGTGCATTTAAGGGTTATTTTCAACCAAATTTATTTAAAATCAAAAACATCCCTACTCAAAACATCAAATTTGTAATGGAGCAAAATCTGTCCTTCCCTCCTAAGGTGGAGACAGCTGCTCTCCCTTATGTTTTAACTCCCAGCCCAGCCCCTGCAGTCCCAGGTTCAGGTTGGATATTGGGGAAAATTTCTTCCCTGAAAGGGTTTTCGAGCCCTGGCACAGGCTGCCCAGGGTAGTGGTGGAATCACCATCCCTGGAAATGTTGAAAAAATGTGTAGCTGTGGCACTTGGGGCTGTGGTTTAGTGGTTGGGCTTGGCGGTGCTGGGTTAACAACCTGACTTAATGATCTTAGAGGTCTTTGGCAGACTTATTCATTCCGTGGGTAGCCTGTAAAAGAGAGAAAAAAATCTCTTTTACCAGGGAAATATTTCCTCAGCCGGTTCAAACCATTGCAGCAACGCGTTTCCAAAGGCTGGGATGGATGACGGCAGCACAAGGATTTCCCACAAAGCTCCCCAGATTCTGGATGAAATCAGCACAATTCATTGCGAGTCCTTAGCAAAACGAGCACACAGCTTGGCGCTTAAATTCCCCCACGATCACAGCTATTTTTATGTACAGCCAGCCAGGGCTGTGTTTATTTTCCCAGCATCATCCCCTGCTTGTTTTACAGGAGCAGGGCTTGACACGCAGGGTGTCAGGCAAATAATTCGCCCAGCGCTTGAAAAAGCCAGGGAGAGAGGCAGGAATCGCAGCCTGGCACTGTGCAAATAAACACATCTGTCCTCTGGCTGCCTGGAAAACTGGGATTTAGGGCAAGGTGGGGGATTGGGAGCAGGGAAAAGGTGTAAGAACGGGAGCTGAGGGTGGTGTTCAGTGTGAGTCAGTGGGAGGCAGTTAGGGGTGGTTTAGGCATCACACATCCACATTCATCTCTCCTTAAAACACCTCGAGTTTCCTTTACTCACTACCGAGGCAACAAATTCCTGCAGGGAGCAGGATGACACAGTTAAAAATGGTAAAAGGGTTTTACCAGTGTTTTAATAGGGTTTTAGGTGCACAGCTCTTCAAAGGTGGAATATACAGAGATGTACACACTGCATATACAATTTTATGGACCTAACAAATTAGCGTATCTGTTTAAAATCTTCCAATAACAAACTTAATAAATGAAGTAATTGTCCCCCTATTCTAATCACCCCCCAAATGAGGCTAGAGCCTCATATTACATTACAAAATCACAAAATATGTTATTACACATTACCTATATACATTACAAAATATGTTGCAGAGAGAAGCCTCAAGTTTTGAGATGGCATAGAGCTCTCTTGCCTCTTGTTCTGAATATTTGGTGTTTCTGCCTTGCAGGGCCCCAAAACTAAGCTAAAATATCAGACTACAAAATTACAAGCATGCAGGGCTAAGGGTACAGAGAGAGTGCAAAGGGTACAGATAATGGGAAAAGGGTATAAAAATGCATAGAAGGGTATATAAAAGACAAGGCAAAAATCATCAGGCATCACAGTGAACCGTGCTGATGGTGCTGGCAGTTTCCTTTCTCACATCTGACCCCAAACTCCTCTCCCCAGCTCAGCTGCTCTGGAAACTGAGCGAAGAGGAGGTGGGTGCAGAGTGAGCTCTGCAAGGCATCCTGTCGAAGTGATACCTTTTCGGCTGGTAGAAATATGAAGCAGACACAGCAGTAAAGGGAAAAGAGGGTTTTCCCTCGGTTCAATAGGATGCTAGGTGCACAACTCATCAAAGGTGGAAATCCCGAGAAGCAGCCCCGTGTACAATGCATATGCAACTTTTATGGACCTTGCAAATTAGCATACCTACCTAAAATCCCCCAATAAGAAACTTAAAAAATGAAGTAATTGTCCCCCTATTTAATTACCCCCCTCCCAAATGAGACTACGGCCTGGTTTGCAAAAAAACATGTTCCAGAGAGAACTCCAGGCTCATCCAAGGTTGGAGCCTCTAGTTCTAAGATTGTATGAATATTTGGTCTTCCCACTCTGCAGAGCACCCAAACGAAGCTAAATATCAGGCTACAAGAGTTATAATCATGTGGGGCTAAGGTACAAGGAGTGTTTGTGAAAGGTACAAGGGAAGAGAAGGGGTATAAAAATGTATAAAAAGGGTATAAAAAGAAAAGACAAAACATCATCAGGCATCAAATTACGTTGGCCTGACTTACGGGCACTGCAGGTGTCAGGACCTGGGCTTGACCCTCAGCGTCCCCCTCCGGGGCAGGACTGTCCCCACACATCCTGGGGAGCCCTGAGCCCAGCCTGAGCGCTGTGACACGCCGAGGAGAGGGGCAGAGTCACTGTCACCTCTCCCAGCAGGGCTCCCAGCCTCAGGGGGAGAAGGGCTGGAGCTCAGCTGGTGGAGCCTTGGCTCAGTTACAGCACCGCTGGTGACCCTGTGGCCTTTGTGACAGAGCGTGCTCAGCCCTGGGGCTGGGAAGGTTGGACACCTCTGGCTGATTGCTCCAGAGGCACAGCCACAGCCCAGCGAGGTCCCAGCCCCGGGAAGTTTGGGGAAGATGGATAACACAGCCCGGATATTAATGGGCCATTAAAAAATGTGAGGAAGGTCTGTACCTGACGCTTCCTTTTCAAATGTAATTGTCCCTTGTCGGGTTGATGGACGGATTTGAACCTGGAAGCACAAATCTCCAGGGGCTGGATGAAGAGTGAGGACATGGCTGCACTGCTGACCCACCCATGGAGAGGGTTGAACCCTGAATCTGCAGCCAGACATTCCCAATTAACAGCAGGAACAGAGGAGAGCAGCTCCATCCCCATTTGAACCCAGAATCTGCAGCCAGATATTCCCAATTAACAGCAGGAACAGAGGAGAGCAGCTCCATCCTCATCCTCATCCTCATGGTCTGTCCTCAGAGAATTGTCCTCATTATCCTGAAAACAACAGAGAATTTCCCCACACAGCACCATCTTCCCCAATGGCCAGGCAAGTTTGGGGTCACCATTGGCACAGCCCCTGGTTTGACCCCTCTGTGCTGCAATCCTTGGATGCCAAGGGTGAATTTCCATCCCACAAAAATCCGAATTTATCACCTGGTGCTTCCTCAAGACAAATAATCACAGGTAATGCAACCCAAATTAAAATAGAGATGATAAACAGATCGGTCAGCCTGAGCCTTGGAACACTGCTGCTGTGAGGATTGGGATTGCTCAGCCTGGAGAGAGCTCCAGGAAAACCTTATTGTGACCTTTTGGTACCTGAAGGAGCTCCAGGAGAGCTGCAGAGGGACTGGGGACAAGGCATGGAGGGACAGGACACAGGGAATGGCTTCCCAGTGCCAGAGGGCAGCGATGGATGGGATCTTGGGAAGGAATTCCTGGCTGGGCTGGAATTCCCAGAGAAGCTGTGGATCCCTGGAATGTCCAAGCCCTTCAATAATTACAATATGAAGTCTCCAGCCAAGTGGACACAGGTGGGAATTTATGACTCTGCTGGGCAGGACAATATAATGCATCCCAACTTTGACCTTTTTTGGACAAAAATCCCCCAATTGTCAAAAGCAACCAGAGATTTTTGGGTGCTTTTTTTCACAGGGCCAGTTTGATGAGCCTCAAAGAGAATGGAGCTCCAGGAAACCAAAGCCTAACCCCATGAATGGCAAATCCCTCTGAAGTGTTTCCCACAGGCCACCTAGATATTAACACTCCAAATTCCCTCACAAACTGGTTCCCAGTCTCTGTACTCCAGTCTGCACTTGATTTTTCCATGTCCCATCATCTGTAAGGCCTGTTTTTCTTCAAGGTGTGTCCTCAGTGCTTCAGCTGGGGGTTTTGAAGCAGATTAAGGACAAATGGGGGTTTGGAGTGCTCCTCCCACCCCATTTTCTGCTGGCACCGCGATTTGTCTCTCCCCAGACACACAATATTACGTGATTTTGATCTCCAGATGAACAATGATAATCAAGAAGACAAGAGGAAAGAGATTCGTTTAATTTTTCACTGTTAATGTGATACATTTTCTGCTCCTGCCTCCCTCCCTCCCCCTGTTTACTCTGAGCTTTCACTGATTCCAGGATCTATTACTGGGTATTCCTTGGAAACAACTCATCTCTGTTTACTGTCTCTGCAGGAGGTACTACTGCTTCTCACAGCTTAAATTCATGATTTTTTTTTTCTCTTTGTTTGTTTTTTTCCGTCTCCAACCTTCCTTCCTTCTTGCCTCCATTTTCAGAGCACGAGGATATTCAAACTGCTTTGGAGACAAATCTCAGTGTGAAAGGATTTTAAAGGTGTCCAAGAAAAGGGGTCATGGTCAGAGGGCTCCTCTGGGTGTTCTGTTTTGGTACCTCAGGGTTACTCAGGGATTCCCCTCCCATGGAAGCCATGGGGTGAAGGGGAGAAAAAGGATGAACCCCAAATTCAACCATTTATAGGCTGAATCACCTGAATGTGAGACATGATTTGTCTGCCAGGACAGTAGGGATTGATTTTAATAAGACCAGGATGGTCTTCTGGCAGAGAGGAAATGGCCACTGCCCTGGACAGACCTCACAGTGTCTTCATCCATGACCTTGGACATCAGCAGGAATTTCCTCATGGAAAGGGTTGATGAGAATTGGAAAAGGTTGCCCAGGGAGGTTTGGAGTTCCCATCCCTGCAGGTGTCCAAGGAATTCCTGGCTGTGGCACTCAGGGCTCTGGGCTGGGGACAAGGTGGGGATTTGGCACAGCTTGGCCTCGATGACCTTGGATGGCTTTTCCAACCTCAGTGATCCTGGAATTCTGTGACCTTCATTTCCATGGGCACCAATGTGCCTTTGCTGGTTTTCCACAGTGCCAGGAGAGCAGGCTGGGAGATCAAATGGCTCCATGGATTATTTGGAAATGACAGATAAGCTGTAGCTATCATCCTGATCACTGATTATACAGGAGCATTTTAAAAAGAGGAGTATTCCTTTTATTTTTTTAAGGAAGCACTCCTCATCTGGCTGTGCATCATCCTGGGGTCAGTTCTAGGGTCTGGATTCTTGGCCAAGATCATTAGGATGAGCACCAGCCTCATCTCCTCCTCCTCCTCCAGCATCCAGCTGTGCCAGAAGCAGCTCACACTGATTCCAGCGGGGATGATCCTGCAGTGTGAGGGTGCTGGGTGAGGCTGGTGTGGAGCAGCCTCTGCTTCTGGTGTTTGCCACCCCCCTGGTAACCCCGTTTGGGTCACCTACAGAGTGCCAAGGGGTCCAAAGGACAGAGAGCAGAAGGACAGAAATGGAAAAGCTCAGCAGAGACACTGTTGCCTTTCAGCTGGTAGAAATATGACACCGGCACAGTTAAAAAGGGGTAAAAGGGTTTTACTTTGGTATTTTAATAGGATTTTAGGTGCACAGCTGTTCACAGGTGGAACACGCTGAGATGCACACACCGTAGAACACATAATTTTATGGACCTTGCAAATTAGCATATCTGTCTAAAACCCCCCAATAAGAAACTTAATAAATGAAGTAATTGTCCCCCTATTCTAATCACCCCCCTCTTAAATGAGGCTAGAGCTCCGTTTACAAAATATGTTCCAGAGAGGAGGTTTCAACCAAGCTTGAAGCCTTGAGTTTTGATAGCACAGAGCTCTCTTGTTTCTCACTGTGAATGTTTGGTCTTTCTGCCTTGCAGAAACTAAGCTAAAATATCAGACTACAAAAATTACAAGCATATAGGCTGAGAGAACAAAGAGCGTGCAAAGGGTACAGAAAACATAAAAAGGGTATAAAAATGTATAGAAGAGTATATAAAAAGAAAAGAAAAAAAATCATCAGGCATCAACACAGAGAATGAGCTGGGAATGCTCAGCAGAGACACAGCCTGTGGAGAATGGGCTGGGAAAAGGGGCTTGGAAAATGGGCTGGGAAAAGGGGCTTGGAAAATGGGCTGGGAGAATGGGCTGGGAGAATGGGCTGGGAGAATGAGCTGGGAATATGGGCTGGGAATATGGGCTGGGAGAATGAGCTGTCCTTGCCTGCTCTGACCCTTCCCCGAGCAGAGCCAACGCTGCAGTTCCCATTTCCAGGCAGCAAGCTGGAAACCTTTCCTTCCCTGCCTGCAGATGCCTGAGCAGAGACAGAAGCTCTCATCATGAAATGCAGTACCACAAACCCTGCCAGGCTGGAGCTGAGCTTTTTTTGAGCTCTGTTTGTGTGGAAGCTGAGCTTTGCTCCACGGCCCAGCAGAGCAGCCTGGCAGGAGTGGGACAGGCACAGCCTTTCTGTCATTCTGGGGGATTTCTCTCTCTCTCTCTCTCTGTCTCGGTGCCTTTGGTGCAATGCAGTATTTTCTGCTCTGGCTGCTTTGCTCACTGGAGCCCTGCAAGAGCTGGAGGGAATGAGGAGCTGCTGTGCAGAGCTGCTGGATTCAGCCACCTTTCCCATCTCCAGCAGATCCGTGCTCAGCCCAGGGATGGAGCAGAAACGTGAAAAAGGGTTTTACACCCTGGCTCTGCTGCTCTTAGCGAAGAGAGGACTGGGAAAGGAAAACCAGCAAAGGTATCCAGTGGGGCAGTTCAGTTTCTGAGGGGTTTGTATCTGGAGAAGCTCGGAAAACATCTCAAGATGTTTCTTCTTCCATCGGCTGGTGTGTAGAGGGATTAGGGGAGGCATCAGCAATGCATCACTTGTCACATCTAGGATGGAAAAAAAGCCAGCTGGGCAAATCCAGAGTTTTTTGGCCAGTGATAGGGAAAGTAACAGGGAAACCATGGACCTTTGTGGTGTCCATGTCCACACCAGAGAGCACCTGACCCACGGCTTGTCCATCGCACTAAAACAGAACCATTATGGTCTGATAGTTTCTTTTCTCTCCAAAATGCCTGAAATGTAAAAGCTGTCTCCCAAAAAATAATGTGTCTGGGCTTTGTCCCAAAGGGATTTGAACACAGCTGTGGAATTCAGGGAGGGGAAGGAAGGAAGGAAGGAAGGAAGGAAGGAAGGAAGGAAGGAAGGAAGGAAGGAAGGAAGGAAATGGCCCAGAGTTCCCATTTCCCTCCTCACTCCTGTCCCCTCTAATGAGAATCAGGCAGAATTCCTCATTCCCCAGCAGCCTTGGAGCCTTTTTGAAGCAATTTTTAGGCAATTGAATGAAAAGGAATAAACGAGTGGATATTGCAGTTTATGGATGGCTGAGTCAAACCCACAGGCAGTGATTAGAGGCCCACAGTCCCTTTCATGCCCACAGTAAGAAAATGACTTAAATTTGTTCCATTTTAGCTCCAAACAGGAGGTGAAGTTGTAGTGGGCTGGAATGTCAGTTATGCCACCTTTTAATATTCATCTGGAGGGAAAACAAAACAGAGCAGATTTTTTTTTTAAATTTAAATAAAGCGTCAGTCAATCCAAAGCTAATTTCTCTGGCTTTGATCCTCTCCTATTAGCGGAAATGTAAAGAGATGATGGTGGGGAAAACAGAGAATAAATAATTACAACTTCTCTACTCTTTCTCCCACCTTGACTTGCCCTACAAATAATTTTCAAGGCAGCTTTTTACCCACTTGGCCCCATCTTATCACCATCTATGGTGCTTCTTCACCTTCTTCCTCACCTGTTTGCAGTCTTGATGTTCTTTAGCCACTTTCTCTCATCAGTGTCACTTTCTCGATTTTCAGTTGTTTATTTATTAATACGGAAAAGACACAATCAGATTTTAAATGCATTTGTCAACTTACAACTCTCTCAGCCTTGTTTTTTTAGGTCTCCTGGGATTTAGCCACCATGGAGAGTCTGAATGTGGAGATCGAACCTCCTCCTCTGCAAACTGATGGAAATCTGACATCTTTTTCAAGGCTTTCAGAGAAATTACAAACAACAGCAAGAAGAAAAGAAGATTAAAAAAAAAAAAAAATCTGAAAAGCCACAGCCACTTAAAGCATCAACTGAAAACACGTCAAGTTTTCAATGGATAAAAAAAGAGAGAAACGAAGCAAACACCTGAATTTTCATGCTGCTGGTAGTGACTCTCTGGTCCTGAATGCTGCAGTGTTTGCGCTGTTGTTTCGCCAGCTCGGCTGGAATGGGTTTTTACAGCTCGTGTTTGGCAAAGACAAAAATGTGATGGCAACAGGAGGATGCAGAAGGACTCAGCACAGCCTCAGAGCCGCGGATGTTCCAGAGATGAAGGCAGAGCATCAGGAACAAGCTCAGCTCCAGAGGCAGCTGCAGAGCAGTTTGGTTTATCTGCCGTTCTGTCACATGCTGAGGGTTTGTTAAACACATGGACACTTGGAAACAGCGTTGGATCGGTTTTTAAGGGAACTCGCGCTTTTTTAAAAAATTATTTCTGATGAAAAATGTGTCCATTCAGAGAATCCTTTTCTTTTCTTCTTCTTTATTTGTCTTTATTCTTTTCCTTTCTTCTTTTTTCTTTCCCTTTTTCCTTTTTTTTCCCTTTTTTTATTTTCTTTTTTTTTTCTCTTTTTCATGTTTTTTTCTCTTGTTCATATTTTTCATTTTTTATTTTTTATTTTTCTAATTTCCTTTTTTCTTTTTTCTTTTTTCTTTTTTCTTTTTTCTTTTTTCTTTTTTCTTTTTTCTTTTTTCTTCTTTCTTTTTTCTTTTTTCTTCTTTCTTCTTTCTTTCTTTTTTCTTTTTTTCTCTCTTTATTCTCTTTTTTCTTTTTTAATCATTTTTCTTTTTCTCTTCTATTTTTTCTCTCATTTTTCTTTTTCTTCTTCTTTTTCTTTTTTTCTTTTTCTTTCTTTCTTCTCCTTTTCTTTTTTTTCCTTTTCTCTTTTTTCTTTAGTTCCTTTTCTCCTTTTTCCTTTTTTTTGCCTCTTTCTTTGTTTGCTTTCCAAACACACCAACAGCAGCAAAAATCAAGCACACACATCCAAGAACCTCCTATGGAAAAATCCCCCCAGACTCCTGACCGAGCACCCAAGAGAGGAGATCAGATTTCCCAAAGAACCTGCGGGATTCCCCATTTTTATCAGGAATTCTGCATCCATCAGAAACTATTCCTGGCTTTTTACAGGAACTCAGTCAAAACTGAGACTTGGTCCTCTCCTTGGGATGGGAGACGCTGTGCTTTGTTTTGGTGGCCAAGTAGGAATTCCATCCACAGGAACAACTGAAGGGCTTTACAGAGTAACCCAATCATGGAATCATGGAATAATTTAGCTCGGAAAAGCCTTGAAGATCATCAGGTCCAATCATTCCCAGCACTGCCACTGATCAATGTCCCCAAGTGCCACATCCACATGGCTTTGAAATCCTTCCAGGGGACTCCACCCTGCCCAGGGCAGCTGTGCCAATCCTACAGCTGGGGACAGAGAGGATGGACATTGTCCCTGCCCTGTCCCTGTCCTGTCCCTGTGTCGGAAAATATACCAGTTTAAAAACTTTGCATAACTTTAGTCAAAGGGTTTTGTTTGTCTTTACTCCGGGAAAAGGAATTTTAGGTTTCTTTCCAGGGCATTGTTCTACCAGGTGAGGTCTGATGAACTCAACATATCAACAGACTGAGAGGAACCCAAAGATAAAGATAAATTAACCCAAAGATAAAGAGCTCTCAGCAGAATATCAGCAGACATCAGTGGCTATCTACAAACATCTACCCCAGAGCACCTCCAGCAGGGGTGAAGACATCTGCTCAGGAAAGGACTGACAGGAAAACTGAAGAATGAAAAATCTAATTAACATCAGAGGCGAGGAGATTCAGATCCAATGGGAAACTGAATACTGGGGGTTTGCTCAGCTCTGGCCCAATGAACACTGACCCAACACATTTCTATGTATTTTTACTGTATAAAATACCTGAAAATCTAGTAAAAGTGATGTGTGATGGAATGATTCTCTCTGCACACCCGGGCTGTGTGTGGGTGAGATGATTTCTGTGGTACATCCTGGCCAGAACAACACCCTGGCCAGATAATAAAGTAATGCCTTGACTCTCTGACACTAAAGATGTTGTTGGAGGGTTTTTGTTTATTGTTTTTTCTGCAGTTTTAGTGACAACTGTCCCTGTCCTGTCCCTGTCCCTGCACTGCAGCAAACACCAGCCCTGCCAACCGCACAGCACTGGGAGCCACTTTCCCACCTCCTCCTTCCTCACCAACGATTTGGAGCTCAGCCACAGCCCTGGAAGAGAGCCTAGATATTTATGTTCCTGGACCTTGGCTCATGGCAGCCAGTGTTTGGTTTTACAAACAACTGCTGATTAAACAGAAATCCCCTGCCGGGCAAACAAAAAGAATCTTTTCTTCCCCATTTTTGCCCATCCATTTCCGTGCCTGGGCTGGACCAGGAGTGTTTTGCCAGACCAACTCTCCTTGGCAACGTCCAAGCTTTGGCTCACACCTGTGTTGATGTTCCCAGGGATTCAGAGCCTGAAGAAGCCGGGAGTTTTGGATGAGGAGAAAGTTAAACTAACACTTAGGTAAAATTCCAAATGGTCTTCGGTGCTCTCCATCAGCCCTGCAGGATTTGATTTTGTTTTCACTGGTGACAGCCAGTCCACCAACAGCATCCTGCACAGCCCTTCAAAATGCCCTCAGTTCACCAAAAAGTTGATTTGACAAATCTGTAGCTGCCATTCTGACCCCAAAACAGCTCCAATTTGGCCTCCGAGTGACCACAACCATTCTGTCCATCCCAGCAAGGGTTTGTTATCCCTTTTTTCCTCTAAGATCCTAGGGGGAGATGCTTATCAAGAAATACATCCAGAAAAAATGGAGCAATTCTCTTTAGGCAGCAGCGAGTGATACATCGGAATCAATTTTTCTTATTTTCCAGCCTTTGTCTTCCTGAGTTAATATTTTCACTGACACTTGTAAGAATGTAGAGATAGAAATGTCTTCACCCAGCTGTAACTGCAATGGAATTCCACGGAATGAAAATAAAACCCAGGGTTTCCAACTGTCTTTCACACTTCCATTAAAGTTATTTCTTCTGGATGGAGCTTGGCATCCTGGTTTTGAACGACAGAAAAGATGCTGGTTGATTTCAGTGATGCCATTTCTGGTTTTGTTCTGTCATTGCTGCTTGTCTCTGCTCAAGAAACTGAAAAGTCATCCAATTTCCTTTGGGCAAGTGACCTGGACAGCAGTGCCTGTCAGTGGAAATATCCTTTAGTTGGATTGGTGTGGTCTGGGTTGACTTTTGAGGCAGTGAGGAGCTGAAAGCCTCTGGTGTTCCCTTCCTGATCGTGGTCAAGCCAAAGGAATTTGTAGGACACGGTTACAGGAAAAATAGCAAAGTACCTGTGTGAGTATTTTGAGTCCCAAACATCAAGGAGCCACTAAATCCGTGGAGAGTGGCTCTGAAAAGAACATGTTTGGATGGAAATAATGGAAGGGAAAAGAGCTTTATCCTGAATTATTCCTGATTCGGAGCAGCCTAGAAAATCTGGAGGTGACTGATGGCACTGGTTTAATGAAATTAGGAAATTCTTAGAAAAAGGGAAAAGTATTCAAATTGAGGGAATGTCTTGGGCTGAACCCATTATTTAGAGAGCTCAATCACCTACAGACCCTGAACTGAGTAACCCAGAGGAGGCTCAAGGGCTTATTGGGAGCAAAGCTCCTCTTAAATGCTTGAGTCTGATGACTCTGAGCTCACAGGAGAATCTTTCCTGTCCTCCCACTTGGATGGAAAATGGAAACAGAAGTGCTGTGCTGCATTTGGTTCCAGAAACAGGAAGTTCAAAGCTATCATTAAAGTCACATAACAAATAGAGGAAAAGAGGAGTTAAAAAACCCCAAAACCAGCTTGATGATGAGCTGTGGGGCAAGACTTGCTCTGCTCAAAATCCACATCCCCAGCCCCAGTGGTTTGGCTGTGGGAACAGCTGGACCTCAGGAGTCATGAATAAACGGAATAGAACCCAGGTAGCTCCTGAATGCTTCATTTTCTTTCCCCAAAACCAGGAAAATTCAGATGACTTCTCTTGTCTTAGACTGGGGTGAAAGTGTAAGCCATTCCCAGGTGCACATCTCAGTGGTGGAGAAGTCTCCTGCATAAAAAATTGCATAAAAGCAATTTAATGCACTCTGAACCCAGCGGACTCAGCTGGAAGAAGAATTCCAGAGAATTTTCCCTCTGAAATTTTCCCATGTGGGTGAACCCCAGGGACTGGTGCAGGGTCACCCTTTTCCTTCTGCTTTCTGCACCACATAAACGATCCAAAACACCGAATCCAAATAATCCAAAACATTGGATCCAAACAATCCAAAACACTGAATCCAAATGATGCAAAATATTGGATCCAAACGATCCAAAACACTGGATCCAAACGATGCAACACACTGGATCCAAACAATCCAAAACATTGGATCC
>VZRM01001612.1:184493-201577 GCA_013397955.1 Grantiella picta
GGTGGAGAAGTCTCCTGCATAAAAAATTGCATAAAAGCAATTTAATGCACTCTGAACCCAGCGGACTCAGCTGGAAGAAGAATTCCAGAGAATTTTCCCTCTGAAATTTTCCCATGTGGGTGAACCCCAGGGACTGGTGCAGGGTCACCCTTTTCCTTCTGTTTCTGCACCACATAAACGATCCAAAACACCGAATCCAAATAATCCAAAACATTGGATCCAAACAATCCAAAACATTGGATCCAAATGATCCAAAACACTGAATCCAAATGATCCAAAACATTGGATCCAAACAATTTAAAACATGGGATCCAAACAATCCAAAACACTGAATCCAAACAGTCCAAAGCACTGGATCCAAATGATCCAAAACACTGGATCCAAACGATTTAAAACACTGAAACCAAATGATCCAAAACACTGAATCCAAATGATCCAAAATATTGGATCCAAACAATCTAAAACACCGGATCCAAATGATCCAAAACATTGGCTCCAAAGAATCCAAAATACTGGATCCAAACAACCCAAACAATCCAAAACATTGGATCCAAATGATCCAAAATATTGGATCCAAACAATCTAAAACACCGGATCCAAATGATCCAAAATATTGGATCCAAACAATCTAAAACACCGGATCCAAAAGATTCAAACGATCCGAAACACTGAATCCAAACAATCCAAACCACAGGATCCAAACAACCCAAAACAGGGCCCAAAGCACTCCCATCCACTTTAAACTCAAGTTTCAGACCAAAGAAAAGCAGCTGCCGCCAAAAGCAGGCCCAGGATGATGTCGCCCTCGTTGAAGTGCCTCGCCAGCGTTTTTTACGGCAGTTTAAAACACCATCAAGGCGTCATCAAACTGCCTTTTACTTCCAAACCCAAATGGCCATGGAATGGAGCCCAGAGTGAAATGCTAAATTGGATCCTATCAAGGCAGCATCAGATCACACAGGCTGAGTGGGAATGAATGGCTCCTAACGACGGAGTTCATCATTATAAAGCAATGACAAAGGATACAGAACCACCGAGGTCTCCAACAGAGCAACCAACCCTTCCCTCCCCCGCTGATTTTCTCCTATTAGGGCGAAACTTTTTTTTTCTTCCTGGGGCGTGTTTTTCTCCCTTTAACTGCCAAAGGGTTTCAGGGCTCATTCAGGATAAATTATTCAGTCTAAACGGAGATGCCATAAATTTTAAATGGCAAACAATGGATGATTCTCCCTTTAGACGCACGGAGCCTGCAAAACTAATCTCCTGCTAAGCAATGGTGTGTCCCACTCCAGCTGCTGATGGCAAAATTTACGGGGGTAGCATTTGTTTCCTTGTGTGCATCTATATTTAGGTTGCCACGGGGCTTCTCCTTCCCACAACAACTGTGAACTGGTCACGGTGGGAGATGGAGACAGAAACAGCTCGCCCAATTTGGGAAAGGCTTGGCCCTGCAAACTTCCAGCTATTTTGCTTGTTAAATAAGGACACTTCAAAGTGGAGGAAAGGATGGAGCAGCTTGTGTCGGTGAATTAGGATTAGCAGCCCCATGTGTTGTTTTGCTGAGATTTAAGCCTCTCACGTAGCGGGACTTGTGCTCCTCTCTTCGGAAAGCTTGGCATGAAATCCATAATGTTTAAAGCAATTTTATGCACTCTGAGCCCGGCAGACCCAGCTGGAAGGAGGTGAAGCTTCAAACCCACCTGCAGCACTCAAATCCCTGCTCCACCACCCAAGCCAGCTCCTCCTTTTTCCTCCTCCAGCATCCAAAGCAGAGTCTCAAGTTTGCAGCATCTGCAGGGTGTTGCTGCTCCTTAAGGAGGAGAACCAGCTCCAAACACAGCAAATTCCCAACACACCTCCTGTGCCAGGAACCAGTTGAGATAACACTGTGGGCTAGCACCAGCTCCGGCCACCGCCTGGGAACGGCTGCCAGCGGATCCTCGGGAAAGCACATTTCCCCTGGCTGGGTGAGGAGTGGACCTTGTGTGTTTAAATCTTTCCTCACGTCGCACACCCACTCCTCCCCGCCATCTGCCAGGCGCGCCGTGCCCCGGGCCAAGTCTGGAGCCTGCCGCTGCTCCTGCCGGCACAAAACCCTCCTTCCCGAGCCTGGATCTGCCCAGGCTCTTCCTCACACTCCAACTGCTCCTCTCCACCCCGAGAGGAGCCAGCTCGGGAGCTCTGCTGCCATCCCCCTACCCCCACATCAGCTGTAGCAGCAGTGAGTGCTGCTTTGGCTTCTCTCTACCTTCCAGGGCCATCTGGACAAGCTCAGCCCTCGTGCCGAGGGGGATGGAGGAAGGCCAGCAGCACCTTGGTGTTGTCAGCCGGGAGGCAAGTTATGGTCTGGAAGCAGGAGGTTTATGTACATCCATGAAATGCTCACGGCTTCCTTGAGCTCCTTTATGTCTGCCGAGTCCTCTGGGGATGGCCTGGACTCCTAATGGATGCTGCATTAGCTAATCCAGTGATTCAATTACTTCTAAATACTCTCCGGTGGCCTGGGCTGGTCTTCCTGCTCACTTACTGGAAATAGTTGCTCTTCCAGGGGGAGGGCAGCAGAGCTTCCATTATAAGGAGCATCCCCCTCTCATTTCTTTGTGTTGTCCTTCCACAGGGAGTGCTCAGCTTCCGAGGGCAGGGATGGAGGCAGACAGACCTGCGATGCAGTGCCTCCCTCCCCACGGGAAAGGCACAGATCCCTCCTGGCTCCATGCCTGCTGGGTCACACCAGCCCAGAACAGTGATAGCCCAGTAGCCACCTGGCTCGGGTGAAGCCAAAGGTGCTGAGTCCTGGTGACACTCAGATCCCTGTCAGTCTGGGAACAGAATCCAGGTGGTGTCAGGGGTTGCCTCATGGTCATCCTTCAGCTGGACAGCCCTGTGTCCACTCTTGGGCTCCTCGTGAGGGGCTGGAGAGTGTCCAGGGAAGGGGATGGAGCTGGGAAGGGTCTGGAAAACTCCTGAGGGAGCTGGGAAAGGAGCTGAGCCTGGAGCAAAGGGGATCAGGGGGACCTTGTGGCTCTGGACAGGAGGGGACAGCCGGGGGGTCAGGCTGTGCTCCAGGGAACAGGGACAGCAGGAGAGGGAACAGCCTCAAGTTGCACCAATGAGGGTTTATACTGGATATTGGGAAAAAGATCTTCTCTGAAAGGGTTGCCAAGCCCTGGCAGAGCTGCCCAGGTAGAAGAATCATCATCCCTGGAGGGATTTAACAGCCATGTGGATGTGGCACTTGGGGACATGGGGCAGTGGTGGGCTTGGCAGTGCTGGGAATGGTGGATTTGATGATCTCAGAGGGTTTTCCCAACCTGAATGATTCTGTGATCCTGTGAACACCAAAGGGGATGGCAGAAGAATGGATACCAGGCTGGACAGATGCCCATCCAAGAAATCACTGCATATGCCACTGCCCAAATTCTCATTTCAGCTTTAATGGGACATTTCTTCATTTCCTACACAGTCTGCCTCAGGATGGACACACCTCAGCAGTGCCTCTCACCATCATCTTGTGTCACCATGGGTATCACCCCTGTGTCCTACAGAAAATCTCAGTGCTTTGCTGCATGGACAGAGATTTATAAGCCTAAGATCATCGTCAGTCTTAGTTCTTGAAAGTACAGATGAGATGAAAGGCAAATTTGTCACTCAGAGGAGTAGGAATTTCATGCCAGAGAAACAGGTTTGATCCAGGAATGTAGGATGGAATTGCACCTGGAACATTGTGCTGCCCTCTGGAAAGGGCTCAGCCAGCCCATGGATGTGGCTGCATCAGTCTCAAGTGGGTTATACACAATAAAACACTTCCTTGGAAAAACAATTTCTCAGAAACAGACAGAAAAATGAAGGAAAACTTGCAAGAAATGGGAGTGGCAGGCACACTTCCCTTTGATTTGTCAGGGATGAGCCATCAAAGATCCACTTTTGGCTTAACTTTTACATTAGGATTTCTATATTCACTTTTGACCAGGGAAGAGCTGAAGGATGTACAAAAGACATTGTGTGTATAGCCTGGAAAGGGAAAGATAAAATCTTAAAGCTTCTGCCAGAAACTCCATATGGCCAGAAACCACAAGGCAGACATTCTTACAGTGGGTCTTAGCCCTAAAGAGCAGAAGAGATCAAATGGAGATATGAAATAACGTATGAAAAATTAAAGCACATTAAAAATATAAAATATTCAGAAGTATATATAATATATATCTGTATACACACAAATACATATCTTCTCTTCAGAGCTGGTCCAGTATTTTCAGAAAACTCAAGCTTAGAGTCAGGTTTTGAGGGAATGAAAGATGTCCTTCGTGTGAGGACAACACCCAGGCTCATTTTCGGGGGAAAGTTTGTGCCAAAGGATGTTTCCAGCAGATTGTTTGGATGAAGCCACCCTGTGTTGCAGGAGAACAATTTAGGTATGAGGATATGACACTGAGAGGACAAGAGAAATTGGCCTCACATTGTGCCAGGGGAGGTTTGGATTGGATATTAGGAAATATTTCTTCACTGCAAGGGTGGTCAAGCCCTGGAACAGATTTCCCAGGGAATTGGCATCCCTGGAAGTGTTCAAAAGACACTTGGATATGGCACTGCCAATGTGTCCACACTGGGGGGCTCAGGAGCTGCTGCTGTTCAAGGATAGCAAACAAAGCTGTGAAAAGTCCTTATTTAAGATGAATAAAACCATCATTCCTTCTCCATTGTTTTTAAGGAAGCCCTTTGGCTAAATCCTTCACTGACAGGTGGGACATGTAACATGGAGAGGGTGGAAAAGGAGTTATAAAGGGAAAACCTGCAACACAGGACAGGCAGAAGGTACCACAAATTCAAGGAAAAAGATTCAGACAGACACAGCCTGAAATTCAGATATAATAATACATTTTCTTCACATTGCAGAACTAATTTAGAGAAGAAATTATGGATGAGGAGGGACTGGGATTGCAGTCACCTTGGGAAGTGAAACAAGGTATGAAATGACTTTGTTCCTGTAAACCAGGAGGTGCAAAAGTCCAGATGGTCTTGGCCTTGGTGGGTCTGGAGACAACCACGAGGTTGTGGGGACAACTCTGATCCCTAAAATCCTTCCCAACCCTTCAGAGCAAACCTCAAGGGTTTGGGAAGAGCCAGAGCACAACAGGAGGAGCACAGACATTTCCAAGCCCTGCCTCGGTGGCAGCGATGGGGTTAACTCAGCTCCCATCCCCATGTGGAGCAGGCAGCTCGCCAGAGGCTCCAGGTCTGGGAAACCAGCAGGCACATCTTGGCTCCCTGGGAACGGATTGTCACCTTGGCTGAGCTCAGGTGAGCGGAGAGGATTCCGTGGTCACAGCTCGGTGTCCCTGTCCCAGCAGGGGACTGGGGACCTGCAAAGAGGAAATGGCTTTGGATCTGCACCAGCCACTCCACCAGCACCCCCAGCCCCTGTCCTGGTGTAACCTGCTGATCGCCGGGTGCTTCGTGTTCCTACCCTGGCAGCCCCAAGCTTTCCACGCTGCTCTCAAGGGTGAAAGTTCCCCCAAGCAGCCCTGAATCTTTCCCTCCGTGCTGATCCCACGGCAAGGAGCACCAGGCTGCTGGTGGGAGCTGCAGAAAAACCAGTTTATTTGGGTTACAGGGCACTGGCAGGCACTGGAATCTTGTGAGAGTCTGGATGGGGGTGAGATGGGCACAGCATCATCCCGCTCCTGTCAGCCACCTCGCCCTGAAGGCTGTGGCTGTGCAGCTGAGCACCTCTGTCCACCTTCTCAAGACAACAGACAAGATCCACGAGGGAACTGCCTTTTTCAGGATTATTTTGGGGGCAGAACCACCAACTGAGCTTTAGGGAGTGGAGCCACCCCATCAATCCCCCTCCTAACCCCTTCCAAATCAGAAAACACAGCTAGCCTGAGTAAATCCTGGACCACCATCCATTTAGTGGGGGAAAAACCAGCAAATCCACAGCTCACCCCGTGCTGTTCCCTCGAGCTGGAGCTCAGACACAGAGTGATGGGCGTGTTATTTGGGCTAGAGGGAAAATCCATCAGCAGGGATCGGTGCAGGGCACGCAGTGCGCATTGGAGCAGTTTCAGCTCAGGCCAGCGCAAGGCGGGGGGACTCCATCTGCTCCAGCCAGCTTGTCACAGTGCCACAATTGCATTTTATTGTGAATCCTCGGTGCAATTACCAGGATCTGCATGGGAACCTCCTCTCCAGCCCCCGTTTGCTCTCAGCATGCAGCGAATTCAAAGCTGCACTCCTGACAGCACGAGGAGTTAGAGCAGAATTGGCCGCAGAGTCCCCAGATCAGCTGGAAAGTTTGCAGAGCTGCAGCGAGGCAGGCAGGCTCATTTTTCTCAGCTGATGAAAAGCCTGAAGAGCGTTTTTATTAAATCCATTGAGGGGAAACCCCAGGGTCGGTGGCAGAAGGGGACAAGGGGTTGTTATGGAGAAAAATCCTCTCTTAAACCACACAGAATTCTTGGAGAGAGGCTCAGCGGAGGCGCGATGAATTATGAAAAATTATCAACAACTCCTACAAATGAAATGGCCGCAGCGCTGTGACAAATCAGCTCTGAAAAATACACACTCAAAGCCCACTGGGAGGTGGAATCCAGCCTGTGTGACGATATGGCTTTATCACAGCCCACACAGCAATCAGGGCACCACAGAGCCGGAGAGGTACAGAGTTGCTGGTTTTGCCCGCTGAACCCACAGCAAACCCCACCAGCCAGACACCAATAGGTGCTTGTGAGAGACATCTCTGGGATGTGCAGCTCTGAATCACTGTCCTGCACTTTGAATCCTTGCTCTGAACCCGCCCCAGTCCGTATTCCTCCTTTACTGAAGCCTTCTGCTCCTTGCTGTCTGTCCCTGCCCAGGAATTCAGCTGTGCCTGCTGCTTTTCCCTGACCTAGTGCCTGATGCCAACTTCTGCCCCCTCCCTGCTCCTTGATTTTGTTTCCTGCTCTCCCCACTGATTTTTTGCTTTCCATCCAGCTCTAACCACTTCCCTGCTGATGCTTTGAGCAGCAACACTCACGATTTGGGGGCTGCCAGCGCTGGAGAGCTGGCTTGGCTTCCAGTCATAGAATCCTGGAATGGTTTGGGTTGGGAGGGACATTAATGATCATCTAATTCCAACCCCCAGCCATGGGCAGGGACATCTCCCACTATCCCAGGTTGCTCCAAGCCTCATCCAACCTGGCCTTGGACACTTCCAGGGATGGAGCAGCCTCAGCTCCTCTGGGAGACCTGTTCCCATCATAACCCACATCACAACATAGAGAATATCCAGGTGTCCTCTCTGCTCAGGATTTGCATCTGCAACCTCCCTTTTACACGGAATTCAGGATTTGAAAGCAGCCTGACGGAAGAATGGGGGTTTTACCATCAAAGCAGCCAACTCCAAGTTGGCCAAGTGCCTTACCCATAGGGAGTCTCTGCGAGGGAATCGCTCACCACCGTGGAGGATTTCTGCGGCAGATGCTCAGTGGAGTTGATTAGAGAGAAATAATCTCACTCCCAGACCACCCCTGGCCCTCCCTGTCAATTCAGGTGGAGAAAGGGACTGAAGAGAGAAATCTCTCTCCTTTTCAAGTGCTTCCTCCTCCATGCTACAAAGTGTTGTTCCCACCCTCCGAGGGTCTGTGCAGAGCAGGAACATGCAGCACCATCAACCTTTCCCTGGGAAGCAGACTCCGGAGGAAGAAGTCCTACTATTTTCTGCGAGTGAACTTTAAAGAGGAGGAAGCCTTTGTTTCTGGGCTCCTTTCAGGTGCTGATCAATACCGGAGCTTCAAACCTCCACAAACACGCCTTTCCCTGCAGTCCAGCCAAGCCTGGAGGCTGCTTGTGCTCCTTCTGATGATGCTGGGCAGCTTTTCTTCCCTGCTCTCCACCCCTCCCGGAGGCTCTGCTGTCAGAGCAGCACCCAGGGCAGCCACATTCCAAATTCCACATCCACGGAGCCAATTAGCGGGAAGGGATGGCTGCCAAGGGGTCGGTGACCGATGCCACCTCCTGGGGTGGGCCAGCAGAGAGGGTGACATCCGGGTGACACAGGGCAGCCCATCTCCATCCCAGCCGCCTGTCCAGCTCATCCATAATGCAGCTGGGCTGCTCACGGCTGCTCCCTGTTGCTTTCGATAGCGGATGAGCAGGAAAATCACTGATCATTAGCAGCAACAGACAGAAGGATCCCAAGGGCAAACGTGATGTTGTATTCATGAAACCAAGCCTCCTCTCAGGCAGTCTGGCTGCCGCTCAGAGCATCTTGGAAAACACAGGTTTGGTTTCAGCAGTGCCAAAAAATCAAGGCCGCCTCATGCGAGGCATAACGTGGTTTAAGGAAATCATCTCTGCCCTGTAGAGTTTAAAATTCAAATAGTCAGGACAGTGTGGGAAGGGAACAAGAGGTTTGGGGAGGTGAGCTGGCTTTCCGAAATCAGATTGGAAATTAGTTCAAGGCTGGCAATGCCACCATGGTGGCAGAATCACAGCAGCATGGTGGGACTGTCCCCTTGGGAATATATTTAAATATTCCAGGTGCTGGAGAGTTTCTCATTTTTTTCAGAGTCTGTCCTGTACCTTGGCCATCAGAAAGTGATATCTCTGATATTTAGCCTGAAGTGCTACTCTCTCCAGTCATAATCCAGTTTACTGCCTATCATAATTTTCTCTCCTTCTCTGATTTTTACACACTTTAGAGATCTTTAGTGTTTTAGGATGTGCTCCTACCTGTCATTGCCTGGGGGAATTACACACCTGCTCCCTGATCCTCTCACTGCTCTTTCCCTGAATAATTCAGGTTTGTCAAAATAATACAGGTTATACTGTGCCAAATTACCAATACTTGGTCCTTTAGAGGTAGCTGCGCAAGAGAAAATTGCTTTTGTTTGAAGATCATCCCAGAAAAGTGTGTTTTCTATCCAAAATATGTGCCACCACCATGTGCAGACACCTTGTGGGTACCCGACAGGATGACACCAGCGTGTCACACATCTAGCCCAAGCCTTGGCAGAGTCAGGCCAATTTAAAGCAAGGCAGTGGCCTGGCAAATTCTTCCCATCAAATCAGCTGGGAGCAGCAGGGCCTCTCTTTGGGACACAGCTGATCCCTCACTCTGGAATTACAGGGGTTGAAGAAAAACCTCTGACCTCATTTGGGACCCATAAACAGAAACCACAACACCTGATATCAGCCCAACCCCATGAACGGCTGGGGCCAAAGTTATATGTCTTTGCTAGATAAAAATTCGTGTTTGAAACAACCCTCCGTGGTTGCAACATCCTGTGAGGAGAAGGCAATTCCTTTGGAAAGCAGGGAAAGATGTTTATAGCGGCATTATCAATATAGATAGATACAGATACAGATATAGGTATAGGTATATAGATAAATATAGGTAAAATATAGATAAAATATAAAGATAAAATATAGAGAAAACATAGATATAGAAAGGAAGCAATGCAGGCATGACTACTTGGAGCAACCTGGTCTAGTGGAAGGTGTCCCTGCCCATGGCAGAAGGGAACAAGATGCTCTTTAAGGTCCCTTCAAACTCAAACCATCCTGTGATTCTGTAATTTTAATTTTTTTAAATCTTGGCTCATACAAAGGTCATTTGGAATGGTGTGTTTTGCAGAGCTGGAAAAGCATCAAATCTTGCAAGGATCTTAATTCGGAGCTTACACCCAAAGTAATGGTTTTTTTCATTACTGATTCAGACATGGGAGATCACTGAATTTCCTGGAGTTAATGAAATGAGGGCAGTGGTTGGGATTCAGGAGGACACAACCATTTTGCAGGCTGTTCTTCCCAGAGAAGGTGAAGAGGCACAGAAGCAGAATCTGAAATTTAATGTGACCGAGCGGGAAGTGACTCACGGTCTCAAGTTCAGCGCATTTTAAACCACGCTGAATTAGCAACACAAAGAAGCAAAATTCAGACTTCCCCAGCAGAATCACCGCTGCACAGTGATGTAATATAATGTCTGGGGGGTCAGGAGGTCAACAGGAGAAGCAGGTGAGGGCAACAGCAGGCTCAGCTAACGACCACGGAGGTAGTTAGAAGGAGACCCATTTGCTTCCCTTTCTGCTGCCAAGCCCCATCCTCAGCTGCTCCTTAAAGCTGTCGGGCTGCTCACACCCCCTTTCCCGATCTTTATTACTTTGCCAAAGTTTAATTGGCCCAGCTGATGCTCCCCGGGCTGGGTGTCTGCTGCAGGCTGGGGAGTTGGGCTGGTTGTGCTGTTATTTGTGTCGTGGTTCGCCAGAGGAGGTGGAAGCAGGGAGGAGGGGAGGAAGCTCGGGTTTCAATGAGAAGTGAGTGCAGCTCGTTCTGAGTCGAAATGCATCAAACAAGCCATTAAAAAAGATTGTTTCAGCTTTCTAGGGGAGCAGGGCTGACTCTTCCTTGCTTTGGAATGGGAATTTGACATGAGAAATGAGAGATGGAGTCATTCTGATACCTGGGGAATGGCTTTTCCCACTACCTGGGGGTCATGTATTTACCAAATTAAAAACCTCCAAAAACTTCAGCTTTCCAATTATTTAAGGAAAGCTTGTTATTACATGGTCCTTGGTGTGCACTGGCCATGCTCCTTCCCCTCACCCAGCCAGGAAATCAGCAGGATAGACCCTGGAATATTGGCTTTGCTAGGCCACCCCAATGAGGAGTGTCAAGTACTTAACTCAGTTTAGGATAAGAATTTGGAGCAATTTTCTCCATAAACTCATCAGGGCGCCTTTTGGCTTCTCAGGCCATGACTGAAGAAAGAATGGAATGGAATGGAATGGAATGGAATGGAATAGAATAGAATAGAATAGAATAGAATAGAATAGAATAGAATAGAATAGAATATTTCAGTCAGAAGGGACCTACAGGGACAATCCAGTCCAACTGCCTGACCAGTCCAGGACTGTCCAAAAGTTCAAACCTGTTTTTAAGGGCATTGTCCAAATCCCTCTAAAACACTGACAGGTCTGGGGCATTGGAAGTATTTTCCATTGTTTGACCACCTTTTCAGTGAAGAAATTCTTCTTAATATCCCGTTTAAACCTCCCCAGTACAGTTTTGAACCATTCCCACATGGTTCCCAGCGGATCCCAGGGAGATCAGCACCTCCCTCCCTGCCTTCCATCCTCAGCTTCCTTTTCTCCAAACCAGACAAACCCAAAGTCCTTGACATCCATCACAGGACCTTCCTTGCAGCCCTGTCACCAGCAAGAGTAAAGAACTGAGAAGGAATGAGAGAGAAGAACTTGACACAAGCAGAAGTTGGCTGAGAGTCTGTGGATTGATAGGACAGATATTGAGTGTCCAAACCTTGACAAGGCATCATTTTGGGATGTACTGCTGGGCTTGAGCCAAAACCTCTCCAGGAATCCTTCTCCCAGCCCAAATCCAGTGTCTGTCAGCACTGATGTAGCCTGGTGCTCCCATCCCACAGTTTTTCCACCGTCAGGAGACAGAAATGAGACTTTTCTGCTCAACACAGAGCACCCCATCACACTCAGCACAGGATGAATCTCAGAGATGAAATCTGGTGACAACCACGAAGGAGGAATTCATGGTAATGCAGCCTTTTTCCTTGGAAAAAAAAAAGGAGAAGAGATAAGAAGGAGAAAGAAGTTATTTATAACCCTGAAGAGAAAGAACATTGGTGTTTTAAAATCAAAGCTAGAAAATGCCCAAATTACCAGTGTGGATAGTTGATTCAACCCCTTTCATATATTACATGAAATATATATTTCCTTTCATAGATTATATTCATTATATTATAATCTTGATTACATGGCTGAACAGATTTTGTCTGCAGAGTTTGGCTCCCAGAACACAACTTGTTTACGGAGTTCTCCCTGTCATTCAAGGAGAATCCCATTGATTTCAAATCCCAGGGGAAATCCCATGGGTTTTAAAAATCCCATATTTTTGTGGGATTATGAATTCCCTTTCCTTTTCCCTGTGGTGAGATCCTCACAGTAAAATCTAGAGCTGAGATACACAGATAAAAAACACACATCCATTAGGGCTGCTTGATTTGAGCTGCGAAGATTCATTTATTTCCAAAGCTGAGCATTTTTTAGATCTCTAAGGTATCATTAATTTTTAGCTGCGATTTTAACTATTCAACATTTTTACAAAGTAGATTGCTTGGTTTCAATGAATGGTCAACAAAGAAGGTTTTAGTCTAAATTACTTTCTCTGTGTGTGAGATGAAGAGACTTCTGTGGGAGAGCCAAGGCTGAAATAGGGCTGGTCACAACCCAAAAATTCTCTTTTGAAGAAGGAGAAATTTTAAAAAACCAAGATCTAACCTTTAAAAGAAATAATCAAGATTTAAACGTTTAAAATACATTAATGAATCTGACATCTTCTGCAAAGGATGAGGGGGCAAAAAGAAGTGGAGTTGTGGTCAGGCCGTATTTCTGGGATGAGCTTTGGCCAAGATTTACCTCCTGATCTGAACCAAGCCACTGCTGCAATCCAGAGCCTTCACAGCTCCCCTGCAGCCAAGGAGACAGACCCTGTTTGAGAAAATGGAGTCTTTAGAAGTTGTTTTTCTTCCTTTAATGAGTCGGGGAAACAGGAGATTTGGCAAACTCCAAAGTTTTAAGCAAAAACACAACAAAGTCAACAGAAAGCATAGAATAACTTGGAGAATCCCAGAGTAACTTGGGCTGGAAGGGACCTCTGGCCCAGCTCCCCACTCAGTGCAAGGCCAACTCCAAAGTTAGATCAGCTCTGAATTTAGAAGAGGTTTCTGAAGGTCATCTCCTTGAGCTGTGGGTTTAGCAGAGAATTAATGCAGTGTCATGGTTTAACCCCTGCCAGAAACAGCCCCACACATCCATGGGGAGACAACGGGAAGGGTGAAATGAAAAAACTCAAGGGGTGACATAGAAGTTTGACAGGGAAAGCAAAAGCCACTCATGAGCAAAGCAAAACGAAGAATTGACTCCCCACTGCCCATCACAGCCATTCCCGGGACAGCAGGGCTCCATCACTGGATTGGTGACTTTGGAACACAAATGCCATCACTCCAACCATCCCCACCTCCTCCTTCTGCCCCCAGCTTTGTACTCTGAGCATGACAACCCTATGGAATGTCCCTTTGGTCATTGGGTCAGCTGTCCTGGCTATGAGCCCTCCCAGGTTCCTGGTCTGGAATGTCCCTTTGGTCACTGGGGTCAGCTGTCCTGGCTCTGACCTCTCCCAAGCTCCTGGTCTGGAATGTCCCTTTGGTCACTGGGGTCAGCTGTCCTGGCTGTGACCCTTCCCAAGCTCTTGCTCCTCAGTGCTGGGTGGGGTGAGGAGCTCAAAAGGCCCTGACTGTTGAAAGAGCTGCTAGGCAATACCAAACCATCCCTGTGTTACCAGCACAAATCCAAAACAGCCTAATTCCAGAGAGTATGAAAAAGATTTACGTGACACCAGCCAAAACCAGGGATTCCCCTCCGAAAGCTCCTCAGCCACGAGGACACCCTTGTCTCCAGGGGTTCTTTTACCTCTGCTCAGGAGGTTCTTGGCTATAAATGTGTCCTGATTCACCAGAGCAATGAATTGCCTTGTCCACATCCCATCTGTGGGTGTGTCCATCCACTGTCCTAACCCGAAAATGTCACAGCTTTGGGAACTGTTACCAAAACTGCCTTATTCTGCAGGTGGGATAACCACCAGCCACCTTCCCTGCTTTTCCTGACGAACTTCACAGCCCTCATCCAAAACACATTTAATTGCATTCATTGCATGCTCAATATAATGCCATGCCAAAGAAAAGAGTGCTGAGCATGTCCCCAGCCAGAGGGCTAACAAAGGTGACACTCCAGGCCACAGGAACATCTCATGAGAGGCAGCTGAGGTGACATCCTCCCGTCCCCTCCCCTCGTGCAATTAGAGCTCTCCTCCTAACGCCTGTCCCCACGTGGGCACGGGCCACCAGCATCCTGCCCTTTCCCAACATCATCTTTGTAGCCTTAATGTCCTTTTAATGCCGAATTTGGGCTGTAATTATTTATTTACATGACTGTGCAGCCTGGAGGGGCTCGCTTACACGGCTTGCGTGAGAAGACTCTGATTACTGGGGCTTTGCCGAAGATGATTAAAGCAGCGTGACTAAAGTGTTTCAAGTGATCTGTCCTAAAAAAGGGCAATGCATAAAGTGCCCTCTTCCTGCAGCTGCTGTCTGCGTTCAGAGACAGATTTGTTAACTGCGGCGACAAAAGGAAGCTTTTTTCCCCTATTCCTTCTCATCGCCTTGGCGTTAATCAAATACAGCCCGCGCTGGGTTTTACTCCTTCCAGTTGCCCGCTCGAATTGTTGACTCATTTCCAGGCAGCTCCACGCTCACCAGGCTCTTGACAGCAGCGAGGTGGGAGACTGGTCCCCAAAGGCATAATTTGAAGACAGGATATTTTACAGAGCTGTCAAGAAGTTCTTCATTTGGGCTGCCGAGCCTTTATTGCTCGTGACGTGCTGTAAGACAGAGAGGACCCAGCTCGCATCTCACGTTTCAGGATGAGTTTGCAAGAGTGAAAAAGAAAAAAAAAAATACACCCACATGAGAACGAGCCCTTCTCTTCAGCGTGGAGCTTATCTAAGCTGCCGCTCGCCGAGGGAGATAAACGTGGGGCTCTCAATCTGATTATCACAGTCATTTCACAGGCTCGATACCATCGTTAATCCACGGGCCACTATGAAATTAAACTGGCTGATCTGCTCGGAGAGAGGCCAGGCTTGAATGGCTGAGGGATGAAAAGGGGAGGATGGGGGAATTTCTTTTCATCCTTCGGTTTGTAGGAAGCCAGGTTGGATATTCATGGTGGGCGGCAAAGTTTGGGAGAAACGGTGAGGGGGAAAAACATGGCAACGGGAAATCTTAACTTGGGGAAGTTGGGCTGCAAATATTTTCCCTAAATATTTATAATGGAAATGCCGGATGATGCCTGTCTTTGGGACACAGATGGAATTTTCTGTCTGCTCCACAGAGAAATCATAATCACAGAATAACCTGGATTAGAAGGGAGCCACAAAGGCCCTCAAGTTCAACTCCCAGCAAGGGAGAAAAGAAAAAAAAGGAAGAAACTGAGGTGTAATTTAAGATTATTTACTGGGATTTTACTGCATTCTCCAGCTGGATAAAGTGGGTAAGACTGGAATTACAAAAATTCTCCTGAAGAGTAGTAGCAGCCTCCTGCTCCACCTGAAAAGATCAGGTTTCCATGAATACAATGTGGTCCTGCAGGAAAAATCCCATGGCCTTATCCAGGGGAAAGTGCCTGGGAAGCGGAGAAGAGGATGAAGCTACACCTGAACACGGTTTGCATTTGTAAATATGACACTCACAGGGAGGATGGCATGAAGGAACCACTTTTCCATGAGGCAAGACCCATCCTTCTAAATAGTCCTCACCCTGAGGTAAAACTCCCTTACTCAAATACGAGATTTACTCCCCAAAAGAGTTCCTCCTCAAACAGAGAACGGAAGGAGGGAATTCCACCCCATGCAGCCAACGTCTGGTTTTCCTGAAAAGTGACAAACTCCGCCCATTTTGGACCCATTTTGGTCAGATCAGAGGTGGCTCTCAGTGACAAGGTCCCAAATTGTCCCTGTCACCACCGGGCTCACTTTGGTCCTGCCCAACCAGCAGCAGCAGGAGAGTGTTGGAGAGGCTGGGAAGGTTTTCATGGGATGAGAAGGAGGTTTGTCACCTCTCCTTTGAAGAGGAAAAGCCACAGCTGGGAATCTCAGCCTTTCCAAACGGAGCGACGTGAGGAGTTATAAATGGAGGGAGCTTTTAATCTCCGAGCCAGCGACAAATCGAAGGTGAACCTCATTAACTTGGACACTTTGTGTGTTAAAAATGAGAAGCGTTTCACCTAATGAGGAGCTCTTAATAGGTGTTGTTTTTTTGCTAAATTATCATATTAAGCAGAAGATAATTAACAAGCGTTTTCTTAATGTGGTGCTCTGCTGATAAAATCTCGTTGTCTATAAATCATCAAGACACTGCCAAAAAAAAAAAAGAAAGAAAAAAAGCCAAAAATTGCTTTTTAATTATGCTGGGCATGATGGACAAAAAGTCCAGGACAACTTTAATTGTTGGGGAGCTAGAAGGGACAGGCAAGAATTCCCAACCATGTATGAGGTCCCTTCAGGTAAATCAAGCCCCTAGGGCTGGTTTTTAAAATATTTTACAGTACTTAGGGACGCTGATATGTGGTTATTGAAATGGCTTCCTCAGAGGTACAATGAGGTAGAGGTTTCAGAGCAGATGTCAGCTCCAAGTGATACTTTAGAGGAGATGGGAGTATTTCCTCTAAGAAAAAAAAATCCTAGCAAGGAAAGTGAGGAAAAATGAAACCTTAAAGGTACCTTTTGGAAGTAGTGGGGTATTAAATAACCACTTGCTGTCAGAAGGATGCAGCACCCTGATGATGCAGTGGCTCAGTGTGGTCTGAGCGTGGTGAGCTGCCAACACAGCCATCCCTGGATGGCTTGGAGAGCAAAACTTGGGGAATTTCCACAGCACCAAGACCTCCCCACAGCCCCTTTTAGCCGTGGCCAGCGCTGCTCGTTGTGCACCATGCCAGGAGATGTTGCAGGTGGGTCACCAATAAACCCAGTGCTGGCAGGGGTTGGAGTTGGTGGCAGGCTCATCTCATTCTACATGAAGGTGTTGCAACGCCCTGCATTTCATTTTGGTTTTTACCAGTTTTTATTCTATGTAACCATCAAAATAATGTCTAAGAGTTTTCTGTATTCTAGTCCGTGTGATGGAAGTGCTGCTCCACAATCCTCAACCCACCTGGTAAACATGCATGAACCTGTTCATCCAAGAATCCCAGAAAATTGGCTTAAAAATCCCAGTATTCATCACATGGCCATGTCCTAAAAATAGGACCTGATATGGTCAGAAAGGAGGGTAATGAATATCCCAATGGTCCAGCTACTTCCCATCATTCTATATTTGATGCACAGAGGGGGAGAGGCAGAGTCCCAGAGCAGAAAACTCCAAAAAGCCTCCAAGAGTTCATTGTGAGCTGCATCCTATGAGGGAAGGGCTGGAGGACCCCTGGATGGATGGATGGATAAGGGATGGATGGATG
>VZRM01001612.1:203993-241221 GCA_013397955.1 Grantiella picta
AAGGAAGGAAGGAAGGAAGGAAGGAAGGAAGGAAGGATTATGCCAAGAGCAGGAACACATCTGCGTCCTTACAGCTGGGGCCTCGTTAGGCCAAATTCCAGGTAATGAGCTCCAGGAATGAGTCCCTGTCCATGTGACATTTGTCCCTATAATGGTGGCACAGAGGTGACCGCATTGAGCAGGAATGGGAAGCCCCAGAGCCCTGAGCCCTGCAGAGGGGACACTGTGGCTGACACATCTCACCCATGAGATAACCATCTTCTCCAGCACCTGAGAACACCTCACCACAAGCTTATATCCTTCTAGGAGGTGAAATCCCTTCCCAGCCCGTCATAAAAAAAAAAAAAAAAATGCTTTTTAATTATGAATTATGCTGGGCATGATGGACAGAAAGTACAGGACAACTTTAATTGTTGGGGAGCTAGAAGGGAAAGGCAAAAATTCCCAACTATGCATGAGGTCTCTTTAGGTAAATCAAGCCCCTAGGGCTGGTTTGTAAAACACTTTTCAGTACTTGGGTACAGTGATCTGTCATTATTGAAATGGCTTCCTCAGGGGTACAGCGTGGCAGAAGTTTCAGAGCAGATGGATCTGAAAGCCCCTGGATCAAACAAACTGCAAAACTCGTGAGAAATCCCAGAAACTCTTAAATCCCCTATTTCTTCATCCCCGTGGAGGAAGTGTGAGCTGTGTGGGGAAAGGTGAGCAGGAGTGTGAGTGTGCAAAAACACACACCTGGGGCTGGCAAAGAGCACCGTTCTGACCTCGCATCATCCGCAGGACTCAACCTGCTGATAAAACAGGCTCAGAGCTGCCTTGCTGAAACTAACAGAAGCAGTGAACTTCCATCCTCGGGATCTAAACTTGCTCTGCACCTCAGTCTAAAACTGAGGTTCCCCTTTCTCCAAAATCCACTCCAGAAAAAAGCAGCTGTTCCCGTTGAATGCCTTTGGAGAGCTCTGCTCCCTCCAGACAGAGGACTCTCCCATTTATTCCTGCTCTGAGCATCTCCAAAAGGAGCCATCCCTCTCCCCAGAGCACTCTGCTGCAGTCAGTGCTGATAGGAAATGTAATAATGCCTTTTATTGGGTCAATACATCAGCTGGAAAACATCAGCCGGAAAACATCAGCCATCCCTTTCTGCAGCTGATGGCCAAAGAGTGACCTCTCTGAGGGGACTGGCTGGGCTATTCCAGCTCTTGGTCCAGCCCAGCAGGCACGAGGGTGTATTTTCCTCTTTTTCAACAGGTAGCAAGGTGTATTTTCCTCTCTTCCAACAGGTAGCAGGGTGTATTTACCTCTCTCCATTTGTCTCCGGGTGCTCTATTGCGTTTCCTGTTCTCCGAGCAGCCTCAGTAAAGCATCTTTCTGAAGGGTTCTGCGTTGTGCAGTAAGTATCCTCCTTCACCAGCCAGCTTGGATAGGCATCAGTCAATCAGAGCAAGTCCCTGGGGATGCCAGGGTGCATCAGTCAGGGTTAGGGAGCAGACAGGCGGGTGACAGCAGAAGGATTGCAGTGCTCCTGCCAGGAATTCACCCCCCAACCCATCCCCCTGCTTGCCAAAGCAATATTGAAAGGAAAGGATGATGGAGAATCCTCCGAAGATGGGAACAGAACCTTCCCGTGGTGAGGTGGGTGAGGACCAGGGTGGAATAATCTCCGTGGGCAAGGATTGGTGGAGGCTTTGTGCTGCCAAAACAACATGAAATGCCTTTTCTGGCTGGGAAATCCACAATTTGGTGGCTGCAGGAGCTGCCTGGGGTGAACCCAGCCCGGCTCTGCTCAGTGACAGAGCAGGTGACAGGGAATCTGTCCCCATGGAAAGAGTTTCCTGACAAAGCCTTGACGACAAGGTTTTCCTGCTGCCTGTGCTTCCCAGCTTTGCAAACATCTCTGCCATTAACTCTTCAGTGCCTTCCAGAGGAGCCCAAAGGTTGAATTTATTGCTCTATTATAAACTCATTAAAACATCAATATCTGCCGTGGGTGGCAGAGGGGAGTGGGGAAGCTCTTCCTGCAAGGAAGCTGCAGCCCTAAGTAACAATGAACTTTTAATTGGTCCATTATAAGGTCAGAGCTTGGCCACCACACTGTGAGTTCCCTGAGCAGTTAATCCACTTAGCAGAGCCCGGATCTTTGGAGAGGGTGTAAGTGGTGTGGTTGCTGTCTGAGCTGCATTTGAGAGTCATTAAAGGGTTGCTTTTTTGCAGGAAGAGTCTTGTTTTAACAGCATCAGCTCCCGGCTCCAGCAGGAATTACCCTTCACTGGAGCTGCAGCTATAGATTTCATCTGCTGGCTGCTGTGGATAATAAATGACAGCTCTCAGGCATCCCAGAAAAGGGTTTTCAGCTGGATGTGGGAGCAGACAATCCAGCCAGGCTCGGGAGGGATTCAAACCCCAGCTCTCTGCAGACAGCTCGTCTCCAGCTGGACAGGGTGGGAGAGGCTGGGAATGTTTGCAGGATAAATTTCCAAATTCCCTAATTTGGGATTTGCAAAAGGCTTGTCCTGAGGGGGAAGGTGTCACTGTTTGGACACAGAAACCCCTGAGCAGAGAGCACCAGCCCAGCTCTGCCCTCTGATGAGTTCACAGGATGAGACAACGACTGATTCACAAGGATGTGGGACGGAGTGGGGGAGGCTGCAGGAATGGCAGGAACTATCCTGTCCTGCACAGAGGGGATAGTTATCAGAGGATAACAATAGCCATTCATTAATTCATGTGTGTTTTCAGGCCTCTCAGTGGTTAAAAACACTAAAGAGATGCTACAGAGAGAGAAAGCCTGAGTGAAACCTCAAAGCCAACAGGGTTGGTTTGGCTTCCTTCCCTGTCTGCTCTCCCTGGTTTCACTCCGGTGGATCTACGTGGGGATGCTGTGCCCTTCACCTTCCAAAATTGATTCTGTCAGCTGCAGGGACCTCTTAAATCCTTCCCTGATCCAAAGCTCTCCAAATTTCTTTTCCCTAAGCAGATAATCATTGCTCTGCCTCGGCCTCCCACCCCCAGACCCATCTGTATTTCACCAGCTCTGACTCCCAGCCTCAGCCCAGGTCAGAGCCCTGCAAACAGAAGGATCTTTGTGCCCAAGCTCTGACCTTTGGCTCAGCTCCTGATCCCAGCAGACTGCATGTGTCCAGATGTTTGTCTTGCTGGGAAGAAAGATAGGAGAGGGAGCTGAACAGAGCAAGGATCTATTCTTGGCTGCATCTCAGACTTCCTTCCTGACCCTTGGCAGAGTGACCTGCTCTGGCTATTCCTGGAGATTGTGTCCTGCTGCAGTGGAAATCCACTGGAAGTGCTCGCAGCAGCTGGAGGATCCAAGGGTGGAGGATAAATTTGGCTGGAAAAGTGTTGCCCTCGAGCCTAAAATCCAGTTCTGGGCTTTCCAGAATCTCAGATGGCCAAGAACTGAGAGGAAATGAGGAATTATGCTGATTTACTGCCACACCTCCTTCATCTCCCAGAGCTTTTCCATCACCACATCCCAGCCCTTCCCAGCACAGCTTCCTCCTCCTCTGGGCAGCTTAAATCCAGACCCCACCTCTGCCCTTCCTCCTCATCTCTGGGATGAAGGATGCCACCTATTGCTCCTGCCCACCTCAAACCTGGAAAAGAGCTAGAATTTTGGCAGTTCTCGAGTTTCAGACTGCTAAACCCAACCTAGAGACACAGCCTGCAGGTCCACAGGCCACATTTCGGGGCAGTTCAGGTGTTATACCCAAAAACTTGTGGGCAAAACCAGATCACACCAAATTGAGGGAAATGATGGAGTTTAATGAGTGGGGATGTGGTGCTGACCATGCCAGAGTCCTTCTGGGTGTCATAATCAAACAGCAGAAAATGTAGGTGGTCATCTCCATCCCAAGGAGGTCCTGAAAGGATGGAGGGATCTGAGAACAGCTCCCCAGAGGAGCTGGGGAGTGTCCTTCCCTGGAGAGATTCCAAATCTGTCAGGTCACAACCCTGAGCAGCTGCAGGGGGGGTTGGACTGGGTGAGCTCCAGTGGTTCCTCCCAACCTTCCCCATTCTGGGATTCGGGGATATCCATCCCAATCCTAATGCAGACTGGGAAAACATATTAATTTGCAATATGCATGGGAATATCACATTTCCTATACCCAGGCTTCAGTCAGACAACCCATGGATCCTGTTCTGAGAAAAACCCCACAGAGGCCAGGAAAACCCCACAGAGCACTTCAATGTTCTCATTGCCTCCCTGCCCTCAGGAGATCAGCTCCATCACCATTCCCATGTCCATTTTTCCATGGAGATGATCTCCCACAGCTTCATTTCAGACCATTCCATGGCAGGAAGAGCTGATCTCTCTGCCCTCAGGAGATCAGCTCCATCATCACTCCCATGTCCATTTTTCCATGGACATGATCCCTCAAGACTTCATTCCAGACCATTCCATGGCAGGAAAAGCAAAGGGGGACAGAGCTGACCATCCTGGGGGAATTCACTGAACTCCAGGTCTGACTCCACCCTCGAGCCCAAAAAAGGTCAAACCCCAAATTCTTAGAACTCATTTAAAGTCCAGATGCAAGATTAATTTGACTGACAAAGGACTAATTGGTTTCAGGACTAATTAAGTACATATACTTGTCTTTGCTTAATCAGTGAAATTTCCAGTGGCATTAAAATGTCCAGGAATACAAATCCCAGGAGATTTAAAGCAAATAGTTAAAATCAACTTAGATCCAATTATCATATAAATCACTAATGACCTGGGTAAATTGGAAGCTCTTTGGCTCAGCCTCTGGGGAAGAACAAACCTGATAAAAATGAACATGGTACCTGGATTAATGCACAGGCTCGGGGGAATTCATGGCAAATATTCCAGGAGGACTTTTTCACCGACATATTGTGATTCATTGCAAAATGCCAATATTTCTGAACAAACGGTTTCCACAGGAAGATTTGGGTGAACTTTCAGCAGGGACTTTGTGTTTAGCATCCAAAGCTAAAATCATTCGAGAATTGCCATCCACCCATCGCTGGGCACATTTCTGATGGATAATTTTCCTGGAGGGCAATTAGTAATTTCCATCCTGTCTTCCCACCCTCTGCTTTTCATCTTGCTCATGGTCTCAGTCTGATATCCCATTTATTAAAAATAAAATAAAATAAAATGGTGATTAAAGATTTTGGGGTTGGATTATTTTTTCATCCACACTCATTTTTAGGTGCAGGCTACAGCTGGTTCCCAGAAGATCCAATCTCTACTGTCTCATCTCGAGCTGTTTATTTTGTTTATTCCAACCTTATTCTCCATTCCTGGGAATCTCAGGCTTGGAAACAGCGATACATGAAGGGAAAAAAAAAAAGGGAATAAAAGAAGATTAAATATGTGAATAATCGATGAAATACGGTTTTTATACATCCAGTGATCACAAACCCCAGGTTTTGCCAAATTGCAATGAATGCACTTTAGGAAGTGCTGCCAATAAATGGCACTCAAATCCTGCCTCTCCTGACTCCAGAGCTCAGCCAGGAATTGCTCCCAGTCAGAATCTCTCCCATTCCAGAATGTTTGTTTTATTTGTGATTTCTTGATGCCCCACAGAAGAGTTAATCTGAGTGCAGAGAGGCACAAATGGGATGAAAGACTTAACATGCAAGTAAATAAATATTTTTGGTCATTTCCTGGCGCAGAGCACTTCAGAGCTTGAGGAACATGTGGGTATTTCTTGTTTGCTTTCGGAGAAAAAAAGGCTTCAAAAATAGGCAAAGCAGAAAACAAAAGAAATCCAAATTCCTCCTGTTCCTCCTCAGGGATCTCCAAAAACTCTCCAGGATGGACTGAGCACCAACCCCTCCATCTGCAGGGTTCTCCTGGACCAGCCTGGAGCTGCTGCTGCTTCGAAAAGTTGGGAAAAAATCCCACCAGGGCTCCAAAACAAGGACTGAAAGGACAATTCCCACCGGGCCCCTGTGACCCTGACGGATGAGCTGGATCACCCTGATGTTTCTCCAGAGGCAATCCATGCTTCTAAGTCACTTCCTACTTCTTATTCCATGTCATCCCTGTATTACAACAGTATCCAACCTGATTTTCTGTTCATTTATAAATGAATAAATGGCTCTCTGCCCGACCCCACAGGCAGGCAGCGTGTGCTGAGCTTTCCTGCAAAATATTCCTCACTCTGGACAATTCCAAGCTGGGCTAAGCCAGTCCATGTCCACTCAGTTTGGTCTGAATTTCAGAGCTAAAAATATCTTCACATCTCTGCAAGCACCGAGCAGGCAGGGAAGGATCTCCAAGTGGAAAACCACATTTTGCCTCATGTGACAAGAAGTCACATTTGGCCTGGAGAAGTGGCTTTTCTCTGGGGAGTCAAACCTTCATCTGCAGTCAGTTCATGAGACAAAAATAGGTCAGATCTTGTTTCCCCTCAGGGTTCTGGGTTGTGGGTTTGGTTTGTTTTCTGTTTTTTTTTTCCTCTTTGTGCTGGAAAAGCCTCCCTGATATCCCAGGGAGCTGAATGTGGGATTTCCCTGCAGGTCCTGCAGGATCAGCCACCTGCACACCCACCTGTGGCCTTTCCCCAGATTTGTGTGTTTGGGGTGGACAGGCTGGGATTTGCTCCAATCCACCCAGAAAACCCCAAAATTTCCAGGGGAACATGCACAGCCAGGGCAGCTCAGCACTGACAGAGCATCCCACAGTCAATGGGATGATGAAATTCCCAGTCCCTGTGGGTGTAAATGTTGGAAAACACGGATTTGAGTGTTGCTAAGCTACATGGAGCTGATGGGTGGCACAGGGAAGCCCAAATCCCAAACCCATGGGGTGAGGAAAGGGTTTGTGCACAGGGAACCACATTTCCTGTGCAGTCAGGGCTGCAAATGTAGCTGCTGGGATAAAATCCAAGGATAGCCCAGGGCTGGGTGGCATGGAAAGCACACAAGGATGCTCGAAGATGTGACTTTTAAGCTCATGGAGGTTTTAAAGAGCTTAGCCCCTTGCTGTAAAAATAAAATCAAATGCTGTTACGTAACTCCCAACCCCTTTGAAGCATCCAGCACATCCCTTGAGAGTAAAAAAAAAAAAAAAATTAAAGGGGGGGCGGGGAAGATTTTAATGTAGAAAACATACGGAGTAGCCAAAAAAAGTCCTAACAAACACCAGCATTTCAAGCAAAGCAAATAAAACCCCAAACCCACACCCTGAGCAGAGGGAAGATGTAATACAGCTGAGCTGGAACTCTGCACCTCCCACCCTCACCAGGGTCTCGAGTTTTCCATTTCCCACCACTGCTGTTAATGAGTAAAGCCTAACCAATCGCCCTAATAAAGCTTCCCAGGTGGCAGGAGGGGAAGAGACTCCTCAAAACTGCCATTCTAGTGGGAGGATTGATGCACCCCAGTTGGCAAACCTGACTTTTCGTTTAGCTCTGACCTGTTCTGGCCTTGCCAGGGTGGCCAGATGTCCCCAGGGTCACCCCAGCCACCCTGCAGACACCTCCTGTGTCCCAAGGCACAGAGCCCAGGATGTTCCAGCCACAAGGTCTTCCATGGCACTGATTTGCCTGGGAATCGGTGGTGGTAGTGCTCCATAAATCCATTCCATCTCCTGGCAGGAGCTTTTAAGATCAGGGCTTGGTGCCCAAGGGAAAGATGTCACACTGGCCTGGCTGGGGAAGGTTTATCTCAGTGCCTCCTAGCAGGGGAATTTTTGGGGGATTTCTCCTCAGAGAAACTTTTCATGTTTTTAAAGCCAATGTTTTCTGTGTCCAGAAGCTCTGTGAGCAGGGAGAGCCTGAGTGCTCCTCAGTGGGGAAGGAGGAGCAGAAGGAGGAATTATCCCTGGATATTTCAGCTCCTGGCTCTTCTGTACAAACCCCTCTGGGCTGGATCCAGGGGATCCCCTGGCTCTTTTCCAATCCAAACAATTCATGATTCTGTGAGCATTCTGAGCCCCTGAGGTGGGGCTGAGCCTCCTGCTCCTGCCAGGCTGCCCTGGGACTGACCAAACCCAGCATCCAGTGAGCCCCCAGTGCTCCAGGTTCTCCCTCTCTAGCTTTTGAATTAAAATCCAAAAGTGGTCTAAATGAAGGAAAACTGCTGTTTCCAGCAAAGACCAGGGATCAGCAGGATGGGATTTTTTGCCCAAACAGTTCCCTTCAGCACAAAGGCTGAATCTCCCCTTGCCTTGGTACGATGTTTGATGAAAATAGGGATAAACACAGAGAACAATCTGCAACAGAGAAGAGGAAGAGCTCAATCTCTCCATGTCCAGGATGGAAAAGCTCCATCCAGAGATGCACTGCACCATCCTCACCCTCCGGGGGTCTCACCCACCCTTTCCATGGGAAAGGAGCATTCCCAGCCCCTGGATCACCAGTGAGCTGAGCTCACCACTCTGCACGGCGAGCAGAGTTGGATTTGACATCCTAAATGTCATTTTTCTGTCCCGGTTTCGCCAGCCTGTGGTGAAGTTCCCAGCAGCAGCAGCAGCAGCAGCCCCACCAGAGGCTGAGCCACAACTCCATGAAGGAGCAGAACAGTGGGAATGAAAACATCAAACAAAGGGTTTGATGGACAACAGGCAGAGCCTCTTCCCAGCCCAGCCGCTCCTCCAGCACCCAAACGAGGACACAAATCAATGCAAAGTGTGTGAGCTCCAGAAAGAGAGGGAAAATCACATCCATCCCATTCTCCCTCACGCCTGCTGGAGGCTGAGAGCTGGCAGAGCTCTGGAGCAATGGAGAAGGTGGGTTGGCGCAGACTGGGATGGGAATGACCAGCTTGGGAGGTCTCTCTTCCTTCCCTGAGGAAAATACTTCCCAGCATTTTCACCGGGAGACACAAAATTTCTCCTTAAAGGAAGGATTTAGCCCCACTTTGAGGAAGGGATGCTGAGGGGATAAGTTCTGAGCTATCTGAGCTTTGGAGAGGAAGAATAAGTTGGGGTTAGGAGAGATTTTGGGAAGGAATTCCTGGCTGGGCTGGAATTCCCAGAGAAGCTGTGGCTGCCCCTGGATCCCTGGCAGTGTCCAAGGCCAGGCTGGACAGGGCTTGGAGCAAACTGGGATGGTGGGAGGTGTCCCTGCCACGGCAGGGCTGGCACTGGATGGATTTTAAAGTCCTTTCCAACCCAAACCATTCCAGGATTCTATACATGAAGCTGCAGAGGGATAAGAAGCCAAACCACAACCACAGATCCTCACTGGTTTTTAGCTCTGGGATATGACAGAGGCTCTCAGGGACCTTCTGTCCCTCTCTGTCCCCATTTCATTGAGGAGTTTACAGCCTCGAGTTTATGGAGCTCTGCAAACATTGATTTTTTTCCTCTGCTCAGTGATTAGCATACTTTGGGAGGAGTCCTGGGCATACCAATGAAGCTTTAGTGGATTCCAGAGAGGTTGGTTGGTCAGTTTTTCCTAACACTTTGGCAATACCAAGGGGGAAGTTGTCATCTCCCCAGTCGGGATGTCTGAAACACCACAGGGCTCTGCAGCCTGCACCTCTTCCGACTGTAAATTCCAAATAATCCACCCTAATAAACAACTGCTGCAGCAGTTTATCAAGCTGATTAAGATCATGGCTATCAGACTGCTCTGAGCATTTCAGAGAGCCTAAGAACCAGGAATATATTGATAAAAATCAGATTTAATGAGGAGTTTCTTAATAGCGGGAGTCATTTAGTGAGACTTTCCTGCCTTGCAGAAGTCGTCTGAGTGTTGCAGAGTCTCCTGCAGAGGTTCAGTCTGCAGACCCTGCTGGGCATTTCCAACCTGCTCACACTTTGGGGCATGAATTCGCCCAGGACAATGCAGAAATGCACATTTGGATTTATCACAGAAACATGGAATGGTTTGGGTTGGAAGGACTTTAAACCCATCCAGTTCCAGACCTCCCACTATCCCAGGTTGCTCCAAGCTCTGTCCAGCCTGGCTTTGGACACTGCCAGGGATCCAGGGGCAGCCAGAGCTTCTCTGAGCACCCTATAGATAAATCAATCATTCCCTTTTCCCAAAACCAGGATGCAGCTCTTCCTCTGCACTTCTCCAGCCCGGGGTGTGAGTGCAGGATTTTTTGAACCAATGTTGACGTGAAAACAGAAGGTTTGGGAAATGGACTCATCGAGGACACTGTAAACTCTTGGATTTAGGGAGCAGGTTTTGTGCCAACCACGAAAGCGTGACCAGAGAGGCTTCAATGATCACAAATAATTCCCTTTTAATGGGCAAAACGAGAGTTGGTGCAGTGGCTAAACATCTGCCAGGAAGGGGTGAGGTGAAGTTCATCCTGTCCCAGGGTGGGAAAGGATCTTCTGGAAGGACACAGGGGCTTCATCCAGAACGTCCAAAGTGACACCTGGGACACCTTTTGTGTAACATCTCCTTTTGAAACCTCCCCCTCACCAGCCCCCCCCAGGCCAAGGGGTCTCCTTTTGCCACAGAAAATTCACTCAGGCCCCTAGAATTGCAAATTACAACAGTCCTGGATGCAAAGGAAAGGAGATTTTCGTCATTTCGAAATTGCAGGGAGCTCTGAAATCTGCAAAACAGGGCTGTGTTTCCATTCTCACACAAACACTCGGCCAAAGCAGCACCTCTCCATCTCTCTCTACCATGCCTGGGCTCACCTGCTGATATTCCCTTTTCACCAGCACAGAGCAAATAGGGAAAACCAGTGCAGAGAAAACCAGTGCAGAGAAAACCAGTGAACACGAAACCAGTGCAGAGAAAACCAGTGCAGAGAAAACCAGTGAACACTAAACCAGTGCAGAGAAAACCAGTGCAGAGAAAACCAGTGAACACTAAACCAGTGCAGAGAAAACCAGTGCAGAGAAAACCAGTGAACACTAAACCAGTGCAGAGAAAACCAGTGCACACCGAACCAGTGCACACCAGCTACCCCAAAACTCTCCCTGAGCACCCCATGCTGCCCCCACCCCCAAATCTGAGTGCTGATCCCTCTAACCCCAGCCTTCCTTTGCTCCATAGCTTCAATACAGAAGTCCCCAGTATCAGATTCTTGTCTAAATATTAACTCTTACATCACTTCCACCCCCCAGGAACGCTCAGAAAACGACTGGGATAAATATTTGCCTTTTTAATCAGGGCACACAGGAGGATTCAGAGCCGGGCAGAGCCCAGCAGCTGTGGCCAGATGTGTCCTCAGGTCAGTCCCTGTTGTCATTGCAGGGGCAGACAGGCACAGCTCCATTGCAAGGTCAGGGCACAGAGACACTCCAGCTCACAGTTACACATTCTGTTAAGCTCTGGCAGATCTGTCACAGCCTCAGACCACCCTGAGCAGCTTCCCAGCCACTGGGCAGACCTGGGAGGTCTCAGCTGGGATGAAGGACCCTCAGCCATGGAGTGGTGTGGGTTGGGAGGAACCTGAAAGCTCATCTCGTTCCAATACATCTTCCACAGGGTGCTCCAAGCCCCATCCAACGTGGCTTCCCAAAACACAGACTGGGTTTGGTCACCCTGTTGGGGAAAAATGAGGGAATTTCATCACAGGGACACAACTCTGCTGGTGAATGATCTCTTTCCCATTTTTTTTCTGGTCGACAAACAGCCCTGGGCTCTTCTGCACCCTCGGCTCTGAAAAGCCACCTCTCTGCAGAGCCTTCCTCACACTCCAAGGGTGGAAGGTGTTCAACCAGAGAAGGGGCAGAGAGGGCTGAAGGAGGAATTCTGTGTGGAAAAAACAAACCCCAGGAGCTCCAAAAGCTGGGAACAGCTTGGGCCTCGAGTTCCACCCTCCTGCCCTGCCCAGGGATCAGCTGGTGCTGCACAGGGAAAAGCCTCACTCACCCTCAGGAGAGGTTTGGGAGAGCTGGAAAAAAACCCCAAACTTCAGTGCCTGATGTGAGCAATCCCCCCCACCCTGCACCCCAAACCTCAGTGCCTGATGGTTTTACATTTTAAATTCAGTGTTGGGAAGAAAGAGGGGGCTCCTTCCCATCTCAGGGATGGGGCAGCTGTGGGGTGTGTGGGGAGCCTGGAGGGCAATCCTGGCTCTCCCATCCCCTCCTGCCATCCAAGCTGGGGAAAAGAACAGGCTGAGACATTTTCAGTGTGCTGTCGCCATGGAAACGCCTTCCCCAGCATCCCAGGGATGCTCTTGCTATGGGGTGGGAGAGGGAAGGGAATGGGGCAGGGGGGCAGAAAAGGAGTCCCTGAGCCCCAAGAGCAGGACAGGGTCAGTGTGCACAGCTCAGAACACAAAACTGACCCCTGCCTTAGCCCTGGCACTGCCCAGAGGGTTGGGCACTCTGAGGAGCCTGCAAGGACATCCCGGGAGGCACGAGGGACAACAGGGCCAGTCGAGAGTGCTACCAGCTGATAAAGGGTCAGAAGGAAATCCTTTGGTCCCTTACTCTGGATTTACCCACCACGGGCAATATGCTCCTGGATGCAAAACCAGGAGAGCAGCACAGTGAGAATATTTAAAATAAAAATGCCCTGCACTGCTTCCTGCCCCAGCCCCTGGTTGTTCTGCCCACCCCACCTTCAGGCCAACACTCTCCTGGGCACAGAAAAACACCCCAAACTCTCGGGTTGGTCACAGGGAGCCACACAAATCCCTCTCTGCCTCCCAGGAAAGCGGGGAAGGAAGGATGGAGGAGATCCCACCATCACCATCAGCTCTCCTCCACCACCTCAGTGTTGGCAAGGCCAGGCCTGCAGCAGAGGAATTTTGGAGTCCCACCATCATCTCTGGAAGAACACCTGGAGGTGGCAAACCCCACCTTGGACCCTGCAGGTGGCTTTAGGTTGATGCTCTGCTGTCCTCGAGGGAAACTGAGCTCCTGCTGGATCAGGATGCACATTTTGTAGGTGTTTGACAGTTTTCCAACATGTTTCAAGGTCGGGTTTTTTTTGTTTGTTTTGTGCCACGCAGTATTTATTGTGTGTTTTACCAAACGGCGAGGAAGACGTAAACAGCAAATGATCAAAGCAATAGATCTTTTCTATCTAAAGGCAGGCGAGCCAGATGGAGTTAATTAATGAAGATGTTTAGCAAGACTAGGGGTTGGTATGCAAACAGGTTGTTCCCAGAAGCATCAATCCAATCCAATAAACAACTTGTGGGGGCGTAAGAAACGCTGCTTTTGTTCCTTCCTTGCCGTTACAAAGAGCTGAGAGAAAACTTTTTGTTGTTTGCTGTTTCATCCTGGCGAGAGGGTTTGAATGAACAGCACCAAAACCATAAATTCCCTGTTGGGAATATCCTCGTCTGCATGTCTTGATCCTGTTGCTTCAGGCAAGAGAGGAGTCAGGAGCAAATTCTACACTCAACCTGCCAACAGGGGAATCAATTATGGTCAAAAATAACAATATGGACATCGCTGCACAACTGCGTCCAGCCAGGAGCTCTCTCCCCCAGCACAGGATAATTCAGGATGTTATGTCAGGTTTTATTTTTATTCCACGAGGTATCACCAGCCAGAAACCTCTGCGATGCCCCGAGTGACAGCCCTTCAATCACCCTGCTCTGTGATCCACCCCATAACTCAGCTTTATGGGCCAGTTTTGTGCCGCAGATTATTGATCAATTATCTGGCTCGGGGTGCAGTAGGGTGGGAGGCAATCCAGGGAAAGAGGAGCTGGCAGGCTGCTCTGGATGTGAGCAGAGCTGCTCAGGAATTTGGAATTCCTGGGGCTGAAGGGATAGAGATCCAGCAGGGTCAGCTTATCCCAGAGGGAGAGGAGTGAGGGGATGAAGGTTTTGGAGCAGAGCGAGGAGTTGGCTCTGTCTGCATCCCAATCAATCAGTCAGTCAGTCAATCAGCTGAAGGATGGACCATGGGGGACAAAACAATGATTTGAGACTTATTCATGGAATCTCAGAGTGATTTGGGCTGGAAAGGACCTCAAACCCCATCCAGGGCCACCAGGGACACCTTCCACCATCCCAGGGCGCTCCAAGCCCATCCAGCCTGGCCTTGGGCACTGCCAGGGATCCAGGGATATTTGGGAGGACCACACCAGATCCTCCCCGAGTGCGAAGTGATGTTACTTTTTGTGCAGAAAAAGTCTGAAATCTGTTTCTGTGCATCCTTACCCGGGTTTTTCTGAGACACACAGAGATAAATGACTCAGTGCTGGAAAAGGAGCATTTAAACCCCTCCAAAGTGCTCCTCCAGGCTGGAAAATGATCTGCCCTTTGACAGCCCTCAGCAGGAACAGCCAAGAGAAAAGAGCTTGGTCGGGAATGTTTTTTGGAAAAAAAAGGTTTTTTATATAAAAAGGTTTTTATATTAAAAGGTTTTTTTAATAGAAAAGGAAAAATTTATAAAATTACCTTCTGGGACTGAGAATTCTGTACTGGGAGTGGGTTTGTTGCTCAGCCCCCCATCTGTGAACAGGATCATGATCCAGGAAATTCCCAGCACAGAACAATTCACTTGGAGCCAGCTGAGATCCCTCCTGTGCCTCTCAGGAGGGAAGGGAAGTTTCAGGGAAGTTTCAGGGAACGAAAAAGGGAAAAGGGAAAAGGGAAAAGGGAAAAGAAGGGAAAAGGGAAAAGGGAAAAGAAGGGAAAAGGGAAAAGNAGGAAAGGAAAGGAAAGATTCCTTGGGGACAGTTTTAGGATGTGGCTCCTCCTGTCCACATCCCTCTTTCCATGCAGACACTGTCTGTGGCCAATCAGCCTCTGCAAATGTCCTAAAGCGTCAGAAACCTTTGCACAAACTGCAGGGCCCTGGGCAGGGCAGAGACCAGCAGGGCTTATAATTAACGACTTGGCTAATGAGCCTCGACCTCCTGAATGGTCAGGGTTGTGCCTCAGCAGAGGCCCCACAGAGAGAGCTCAGAAATGGTAGAAAAGTTGGGCAGAAAAAGCTTTTCCTCCTCAAAATCCCTTCTCCGTGGTGACATCGAGGTTGTTTGGTCCTTCCTGCAGGAGCACAGCCACTCTGCAGGGAGCAGGGACATGTCTGCATCCCAGGGATGGAGCTGGACTGCAGACATGTGGGGACTGCAGAAATGTGGGAGCTGCAGAAATGTGGGAACTGCAGAGATGTGGGAACTGCAGAAATGTGGGGACTGCAGAAATGTGGGGACTGCAGAAATGTGGGGACTGCAGAAATGTGGGAACTGCAGAAATGTGGGGACTGCAGACCATCTGCTGCTCCCTGCACTGGAACAGAAAAAAAGCTTCCATTTCATTCCTTTTCCCCCCATTCTCAGCGAAGAGAAGGGCATGAAATGCAAGCAGGTTAAAGAGAATTTCCCTGGCANACTGCAGAAATGTGGGGACTGCAGAAATGTGGGAACTGCAGAAATGTGGGGACTGCAGAAATGTGGGAACTGCAGATCTCCCCATCCCCACACCCATCTGCTGCTCCCTGCACTGGAACAGAAAAAAAGCTTCCATTTCATTCCTTTTCCCCCCATTCTCAGCGAAGAGAAGGGCATGAAATGCAAGCAGGTTAAAGAGAATTTCCCTGGCAATATTTCATGCTGCCCCCAGTCCCTTCTTTCCTACCGAGGATTCCCAGGCTGAATATTGAGTAACCTGAGCTCCCAACCCCTCTGGGAGGTGATGGATTGCTGCTGAATGCAGGCTGAAGTTTAAAGCCAACAATTACTTCCTTCTCCAGACTTTTTCCCCACCAGAAAGTGGGGGGCAGAACACCTCTGAGCTGTTTTTATGAACAATGCTGTCTCCTCCAGGGGAACTGGAATCTTTAAGAGATGCTGGGTTATGAATAACTCTCATTACTGGGGGGAAATGCCCAGTTGGTGGTTTTTTTGTCCATGATCCACCTGAAGGGATTCATCACCACTTTTAAAGAGGGGCAGAGCTGAACCTCTGAGCAGAAAGTCCATTTAAAAATGAAAAAGCCCATTCAGAGCCTGCTTGGATCCAGAGGCTTCTCCTTCCTGCAGGAGGGAGAAAATGAGGGGCAGCTGAGATGGAGCTGGGCAGGAGGAATGTTTGTAATCCTTTAAATCAAGTGGAGAATAACTTGTGGCTGAGGGGAGAGATCACTGAAGAGCAAATCTAATAAAAGGGCTGAACCTCCAGAACATCAGTTTGGTGGTTTTTCGCTCCTTGTCTTTAATTTGTTGGGTGTCAAAGCGTGACATCACCCCCGAAAAATTAAATAATCATTGCGAAAAGGCAGTTTTCCCCCTAACCCAACAACATTGAACACATTTAATAAAAGGTTGTCTCTGCTTGAGGGCCTTGAACTTCCCACAGGCAACTTCTGGGTCTCTTGCCAGCCCTCAGCACCTCGAAGTGTTGAGCAGGGAATTATTCCAGGCTGAGATCCAAGGGAAAAAACACCAGCAGGTGATCCACAGGGCATCAGGGACAGCAGTGACAAACAGACATTTCGGTGTTTTTAAACCAAGCTGGGCAAAGTGGCTGTTTGGACACTGCTGGTTCTCACCTGCTGAGCTCAAGGGCAGAGCTGCTCAACCATTTCAGCTGTTCCTAAAATCCCAGGTGTCCCCGGGAGGACAGGATGACCACACAGCTCCAGGACAATCCAACACCACCCCTGAATTCAGTTTGTCCACAGAAAAACTCAGAAACAGGAGAGAAACACCCCCAGAGCCCATTGTTGATGGGTACCTTAAATAGTTAATGCCCACACGTCTCCTCCAGTGCCCACAGAGAGTTTTCCAGCCTGGCAGAGTTATTTCCACCAGGAAACAGAGGCATGGAAAGGCTGAATGATGCATTTAGTGAAGCTCAGAATAGAAACCACATCCCCTGATCACAGCAGCAGTGGGGCTGGAGATCTCTGAGACCATCGAGGCCAAGCTGTGCCCAATGCCCACCCCGTCCCCAAGTGCCACAGCCAGGAATTCCTTGGACACCTCCAGGGATGAGAACTCCAAACCTCTCTGGGCAGCTCCCTCCAGTGCCTGACCATCCTTTCCATGGGGAAATTCCTGCTGATGTCCACCCTGGGTGATTCCCACTTGGTACCCCTTGGGTGCAGCAGAATTCTGATTGGCCCAACAGGGGAAGCAACGAGGGTGAAACCAAAACCCTTCTGGACCCCTTGTCTTGAGCCCAACCACCATATTACGAATTTTGAATATGATTTGAATGTTCCATCGTTTGGAATATTCACAACCAGCTGGATGTGGAATTTGGAATATTCACAACCACCTGGATGTGGCACTCGAGGCCATGGTTTGGCGGTGCTGCTGGGTTGATGGTTGGATTTGATGATCTCCAAGGTCTTCTCCAACCTGAACGATTCCACGACCTCCCCTCGTGCATGGAGTCCCCTGGGACCTGCAGGAAGCTCCACCCTCGCTGGGCAGCAGAAGGGAAGGACATCTGAGGCCACCAGGTCCCCAGGAGCGACCCCAGGTAGCAGGAGAGCAGCACAGCGAGGAGCTCTGAGTCACCGAGGTTTGACAGCACAAAGGTTTCATTCTCTCTCTGGTTCCTTGGTAACAGCTTTGCTCAAACCCCCCAAAGTGCTGCCACGTCAGAATAAAAACCTTGAATTTAAAGGAAAAAAACCCAGCAAAAGGAGAGACTCGGTGGTGATTCACAGCGATGCTGCTTTGCAGGCTCCCTGAGGGTGAACTTTTCATCCAAGGAGCACACGGAGTTCACTGTGGAGCAAATTTCTCTGCCATAGGGTTGGCTGGCAAATCCCAGAGCACATTTCCTGGGAAAATCCCCATTCCAGAGAGCGTGCAGTGGGTCACAAGCAGCTCCTGCTTTGCTGGGGGTTATTTAATATTCCTTGCTGTGTCTCTCCCACCTCCTCTCTCCAGCAGTTTCCCCCCAACCTGCAGGAACAAAGAACTCGTTTGCCACAACATTCCCTCACCAATCCTCCAAGATCAACCTGGGATTGAGGGAGATCGGGATCTGGGAGATTTCCTTCCTATTTGATGCTAAAAACCAGGATTTTTCCTTCTAAATCAGTGCCGTCTTCCCGCTCCAGCCTCACTCGTGTGTCCCATTCCCAGCATGTCAATTATTCCCAATAACAGCAACAGGATCAACTTCCACAGCTTAAAAGCCACAAATCCACTCCTGCTCTGCTCCTTCCTGGTCACAGACTTCTCATGGCAAAGGTGATTTTTTTTCAGGCAAAAGGAGAGGTTTTCATTTGTCCACCTGATTCCAGGAGTGGGAATTTCAGCACAAACAGGGATCAGAGCTGTTTCCCTGCCCACAAGCACTCTCTGGCCATCAGCCAGACCTCACTCAATGCAGAAAACTCCTTTAAAACACATCAGGCTCTGCTGTTGAAAGGCAGCTCTGGGATACAGGTTTTTGTTTGCCTGCTTTTCACCAAGAGTCAGATTAGAAGACATTCAAGCTGACTTTGACCTTTTCAGAACAGCCCAAGTGTTAATAATATTAAAACTGAGAGGGGGGAAAGAAACCTCTCACTACCTGACACAGGAAATAGGAGAGAGACTCAGTAAATTCTCACGTCTAGCAAAAATGTTTCCTATTAAAGGACTTTTATCTCCTTGTTCCCACTGTTGTTCAGCCACTGAACCCTTTGCAGATCTGATCCTTCTAACACAATCAAACTTGGGAACAACGTGGCAAGGAGCAGAAGGAAGCTGTGGATTTCTGGGTATCAGTTTTTATGGATGGTGGACTCCAGCACGTGCTATTTCTGTATCAGCAACAGATGAACATGAGGGAGAATCTGCTTGGCTTGCAGTTTATTGGGAATTAGATGCACTTCCTGCTGCTCCAAAGCCACCTCCTAGAAGTCTGAGAATCAGACTTGCAGTTTGAGATTTTGGGGTCACAGGGACAGCTGCACTGCCCTGGCCACCCACAGGACTGTCAAGGAAAGAGGGATGGTTTTCCTGGGTAGGGTGGCCAGAAAATTCCTGTGGTTTTGTATGACACAGGAAGAAAAAAACTGCCCTAGGGGTGCTGACCTGCACCCCAAACTGGAAATGGCTCCAAGGCCAGGCTGGATGGAGCTTGGAGCAATGTGGGATAGTGGAAATTGTCCCTGTGGGAGCAATCTGGGACAGTGGAAATTGTCTCTGCCATGGCAGGAGGTTGGGATGAGATGATCTCTTCAATCCCAAACCATTCTGGGGTTCCAGGAGGTGCCTGTGCTGAACCCCAGCAGCCCAGGGGTGAAGGGATGTGAGAGATCCAATGCAAGGAGCAGGGGATCAACCTCAGCAATGCCATGGGGACACTTCCAAACAGCTGCCCAGGAAGTGTCCCCACCCAAAAGGTGTCCCCAGCTTCCTAAGGGAAATATAAAATATTGCAATAAACACAGCACTGCTGGGTGATCTGCCTTCACTCCTGCCCTGACTATGGCACCAGCACTTTGGGATGTCATCACAAGGTGGCCCAAAACTTTTTGGGCACAAGACCTCTGACAAGCTGGATTTTTTGGGTTATTTTCCCTCCCAGCCACCCCATTTTCACCAATGGGATGAAAGCTTCAGCTGCAGCTTCCCATGCAGGGGGTGAAGGGTTAACCTCAAGGTGCTCCCTCCAGCACTTCCCAGCAGTTACTGGCTTGAGAGAGAATCAAACTAATTACCTTAGTAATTACCAAACTAATTACCTCTCTAATTACCCGGTGTCTTTGTTCACATGGAGCTGACATTCTTGCAGAGGAGCCCCGGCTCTGTGCCCCTCGTTTTAGGGGAATTCTGCTGCCTCCCCCAATGACTCAAACCCCAGGTCATCCCCACAGCACGGCCAAACTCAGGTCCTCTCCCTGTTCCCTGTTCCCAGGTGCTGCATGAGTTCCTGGGCTGCTGAACTCTGAAAATCAAACCAAAGACGTCCCCAGGTCCTGTTTGATACTTTTGATGGCAACCAGGGAGGTGAAAGATCCAATCCAGAGCTGAAACCAGCAGGGTGCTCACCCAGCAAAGCCAGCAGGAGCATCCCTGCCAAGTGCCTCACCTCTCTCCTTCCACATCCCCTCTTTTGTGTGTTCAACCAACGCCCAAAAATGGGTTAGCTCAACACAAAACGTCATAAATCACGGACTGACCAGGTCACAAAATTCACATCTGCAGCTGTTTCCCCTTCAAATAAAAATCCTTGTCTGCTTTTACCCGGCAGCACCCGGCTCCTGATGGAACAGGACTGACCAGGGGCAGGGAGCTGCAATGAGATGTCACCTGGAACAGGACAAACGATGATTTCTGGGTCCTGCAAATGACGTTTGACACCCTGGACAAAAATCATGGCACTCCATCCCTCTCTCTGTCCCCGCTGCTTGTGAAGGAAGGTGGCTTTGCTCTGTCCCAGCAGCACCAACAGCTGGTGTTGGTCTGGGATCTGTAGGTGCTAAAATGGTCACAGAATCATAAATAAAAGGGAAATTTCTCCATAGGTTTTCCATACTAAAAAACACCAGGAAACTTCCGAGATTTTAAGATTTCAGNTGCTGCTTGTGAGGGAAGGTGGCCTTGCTCTGTCCCAGCAGCACCTGCTGTGCTGGTTTGGGATCTGTAGGTGCTAAAAAAGGTCACAGAATCGTAAATAAAAGGGAAATTTTTCCATAGGTTTTCCATACTAAAAAACACCAGGAAACTTCCGAGATTTTAAGATTTCAGCACTCACGGTAGGAAGTGGGAAGAAGGAAGAAACCAAATACCTCCAGAAGGACGGGGATGCAGGTACACAACAGCAGAGGTGGCCAAAGCAGGGAGGTGCTGAAATGAAGATCACTCCAGAAGTATTCAGAATTGCTGCTCTACTTTAAAGGCAAAGGTTGTCCACACCATGGACAGCTCTAAAGTCCACACTGAGGACAGTTTGAAAGTCCAGATCATGAAAAGTTCTGAAGTCCACACCGGGGACAATTCTAAAGTCCTCACTATGGAAAGTTTTAAAGTCTACACCATGGACAGATTTAAAGTCCACACCATGGAAAGTTCTTAAGTCCTTACCATGGGCAACTCTAAAGTCCACACCATGGACAGCTCCAAAATCCACACCATGGACAGCTCTACAGTGCACACCACAGACAGATTTAAAATCCTCACCACGGACAGTTTGAAAGTCCACACTAGGGACAACTCTAAAGTCCACACCAGAGACAGATTTAAAGTCCAAACCGTGGAAAGTTCTAAAGTTCACACCATGGACTATTCTTAAGTCCACACCAGGGACAGATTTAAAGCTCACACCATGGACAGCTCCAAAGTCCTCACCATGGACACTTCTGAAGTGCAGACCATGGAATGTTCTAGAGTCCACACCATGGACAGCTCTAAAGTCCACACCAGGGACACTTCTGAAGTGCAGACCATGGACAGCTCTAAAGGCCACACCAGGGACAGATTTAAAGTCCAGACCATGGAAAGTTCTAAAGTTCACACCATGGACAATTCTTAAATCCACAACATGGACAGTTCTAAACCCCACACCATGGACAGTTCTAAAGTCCACACCATGGACAGCTCCACACCCCACACCACGGACAGTTCTAATGTCCACACCACGGACAGCTCTGAAGTCCTCCCCTGCTGGCTGCCAGCAGCCTCCCCCAAGCCCAAGCCCCACAGGCTGCAGATGCCACCAGTGATGCCACAGAGAATGTTTAAAGAACACAACACCTCAAACACAGTAGGAACAAAGCAGGCAAGGCTGACTCCCATTGCTCAAGGCTGTCAGGATGGGAAACCAATAAACATTTGGCAGAAACAGAGACCTTCCTTCCCGACACAGCTCTTCCCCTGATTTTACAGCATCATCTGGCCTGAAAAACGTCTGCTTTTCCTCTATGCTGCGTTTTGCTGCCAATTCTGAGTCTGGCAAGGCTGGATCTGCCAACTTCTTGGCTCTCTGTTACAAAGGAGAACATTACAGAGAAGGATTTGCGAGTTAGCTGATTTGTAAACACTACAGCAAGGCACCATGTAAACATGGTGCTTTTGTCCCTGTTATTTCTCCCCAGCAGTTTACCTGGCACCTGATGTTGAACTCCAGGATCTTCCCCTCCCACCAACACTGCAGTTGTAAAAAAAAAAAAAAATTTAAATCCTAGCTTCTTTGGGTAGTGTAATAAAAAAATGATCCTTAATTAAACGGTGCTCACAAAGCATCTTGATAATTAGGAAAGTCACTGGTAGTATTTTGCATGAATAATAAATGAGATCCACAGGTGCACTCGCAGTTGTTCAGGAGGATGAGGTTCAAGCACAGCCAATTAGAGGGGAGAACAGGTAAATAAACAGCAGAAGGCTGCTCATTTGACATCATTACTTCCACTGTTGTGGAAAAAGTCCCTTCTAAGACTGCTTGGGACAAGGAATGTGGCAGACATACCTGAATTAAAGGAGGTAAAAAGAGACTGGGTGCTTGCACGAAGCTGGTTTGGAGATTTTGGGGGGTTTCTGCCCTTTCATAGGATCCCAAAATGGTTTGGGTTGGGAGGAAACTTAATGATCATCTAATTCCAATCCCAGCCATGGGCAGGGACACTTCCCCCTACCCCAGGCTGCTCCAAGCCTCATCCAACCTGGCCTTGGACACTGCCAGGGATGGGGAAACCACAGCAACGAGAGCTTGTGGTGCTCCATTCACAAGGATTCTGCAGGAGGGGGAGTGGTGGAGGATAAATCACAACACTCCCGTCACGTGGGATCCTTTTAGGTGGCTGTGATGGAAAACAGCTCAATCCAAGCCCCGTTCCCAACACCAGGGCTGGTTATGCATAGAAGTCTGCGCTTGAAAGCTTCAGCAACAACATCTGCTGGGAGAGCATGATTGACACAGCAGAGGGAACACCATCCGCCCCCGAGGAGTGGGAAGGGAGACAGACTGCAGCATCAATCTTGTGCATAAAATAGATTTATTGTTGGTACAGAGCGAGGCATTCTCGTCAGGACTTGATAGGAGCGAGGAGCACAACAGAACCATCCCACTAGATAAAGGCCATGGCACCCCCAAAGCGTTGGAGCGCGAACGTCATTCCAGCAGAAGGCCTGCAGGGAGACACTTCGTTAAGTCAGGGAATTTGGGCAATAAGTTAAAGCACAATGTGCAATTCTACACCGCAGGGAGAACTCTGACTCGGGGAGCAGGATGCTCCCACATCCCGGCACGCCAAGGGTTAATCCCCGCGCCTCTGACTGAATTTCTGAGGAGATTCTACAGCGAAATAGCAGCATTTGAAGGATATTTCCCCCTGTCGGAGGTCAGCCAAAGGTTCTTTTCTTTTCCTTCCTTCAATCACCAATAAGTGGGCTTTGATAAGGCGGAACAGCGGCCTCGGCCGGGTGAGCTCTGATGGAATAAGATCCAGGTCTTGGCTTTTCGAGCTGATTGAGCTGTGATGATGCTGCTCTTCAAATGGCTCTTCCACTTCTTCTCTTTATTGGGTTGCCCTGCTGGATCATTGTCGGGGAGAAAAAAAAAAAGCTCTTCTGCTGAAATTAGTTGATGGTCTTGTGCTTGATTTGGACGATGCCTTTATCCTCCTCGCCCAAGCATTCTCTGCTGCAAAAACCATCAGAGGGGAGGGGGAGAGAGGGAGAAACACATATTTCAGTGAGTCCAAGTTATTCCAGACACTCCTTGAAGTTTGGCTGCAATTGCTTCCCGGGACTTGCAATTTTAAAAATAAAAATATAGAACGGGAGACATTGTTGATAAACACGTCGTGACAGAGACAAGTCACAGAGGCAGAATGAAGCTCCCTGAGGACTCAACAAGGCAGTGCTTTGGAGGCCTGAAGAGTCTCAGAAATGAAGAATTTTAATCCCCTCTCGTGCTATCATGGCTTTAGTGCTATGGCTATTAAAGGAAATTAAAACATCTGACCCTGCAGTAAGATAAATCCCATTCTCAGCAGTTACACTATTGAGGGAAAATATCCTGAAAATAACCAACACTGAGTATTTCCCTCACCTGGCTCCTTCCTCGGTTCTGAGGCAGAATCCAAACCCCAAAGGTCTGAATGTGTTGCACTCATCTTGGGTTTTATTACAGAACCACAGATCGTGGAATGGTCTGGGTAGGAAAGGACCTTAAATTAAAATTCTTTTAATTCATTTCTCTAGACCAGATTTCGAGTCCCTGGAAATGTTCCAAGCCAGGCTGGACAGGGCTTGGAGCACCCTGGGACAGTGGAAGGACCCTGCCATGGCAGTGGTTGGAACGAGATGATCTTTAAGGTCCTTTCAAACCCAAACCATTGCTGCTGGGTTATGAAAAATCCATAAAATGTAATTACGAGTCTCTTTGCAAGAAACGGTAGGAAGGGATTTGATGACTTAGAGGCTTTATGTCAGGAACAAACCCAAATTTAAACCTTGAAATCTTACAGGTGACCTCCAAACAGCTGATTCGGGTGTCTGAGCAACACTGCACGTCTTGGAAGTCTGGACTGCATTGTCACAGTCATGGAAATTAGGGAAAATTAACAATAAAGGGAATTAAAACCATTTCAGGTTTGGCTTCAACCAAAATCTCACATTATTCCTAAAAATAACCTGGTAAACTCTGCTATTCCATCCAGTTCCTGCAAGGGTTAAGAGATGCACTTAGGCTGGATTTTAGGAAAAATGTTTTTCCCAAAAGGATTGTCCATCCTGGCACAGCTGCCCAGGGCAGGGGTGGAGTCCTCATCCCTGTTGGGACTTCAAAGCCCTGTGGATGTGGCACTTGGGGACATGGGGCAGTGCTGGCCCTGGCAGTGCTGGGAATGGTTGGGCTTGATGATCCTGGAGATCTTTTCCATGATTAACAATTCCAGGATTTTTTAAGGAGCAGGACAATGTCCACATGAACAGATGGTGAAGGTCCTGGTGACCACAAAATCCTCCAGGATCCACCGAGGAGGAGAAGAGGCTGATGGAACAAAAGGAGTCAGTTTTACAGATTTCCAAACAAAAATTTGGGAATTTCCATCAGTTACCAAAACTTCCAATCTCAGATCCACGGAGATTTCTGTCACACTGAGGGAGGCTCCTCTACCTGGAAAATTCCTTTTCGCAGTGGAATTACAGACTCACTCCAAGCCATCCCTGGGCTGAATATTAACTTTGTGTCACCTGAACACTGCACAACTTAAGCAGGAAATTCCCAAGGGATGTGAGAAAAAATGGGCTCCTTTTATTCAGTGTCCTAAGGAAAGAAATCAAAGGTGTTTGTCCATCATATCCGTATTTCTGCCCCCAAAATTTCCCCTTCAGACAAACGGGGATGTTGCTTTGGTTTTACCTACATTTTGGGGGGTTTGAATGTTTTTTACTGACTTGACTCTTAACATCAGCTAATAAATTACTGTGTTCAAAATATTTTCCTTGTGTTTTCACATAACAAAATCCATTCAGTGAACACAATGTTCGCTTGTCAAGGCCTTTTTGTCTCATTTCAGTTCAGTACTTCCAGACACACAAATTCCACATATTTTTCTCTTAGACTGGCAATTGGTATCAAGGAAAAATACTGGAGGATGAGGCTAAAATCCTGGTTTTATTCTGATTAGGATGCATAATTAAGGAGCACTTGATCCAGCAAATTTAAATACTTAAAAGGCTGAAGGATAAGGTTTTGTGGCCAGGCTGTCAGGCAGCAGCAGCAGCTGGTATTGTCCTTTGATGCACTTTTAAATCTCACCTGCCTGCAGAGACCTGGATCCTTCTGGAATTCAGTGGTTTAATAGGAAACTATTGCACAGATTCATTAAAACGTGGACTAGTTGTGTTTTTATGTAAAAATCAGAACTTCTTGTAGCCCAGGGTGGGGGATAAAACTGAAAAATTCCCCGAAATTTATATTTTAACAGCTATTATCCATATCCACGGCTGGAAGATGAGGATAAAGGAATAAAAAGCCATGGATGGTCTGGTTGGAGTTAATTCAGCAGCGGCAGCACAAATAAATACCACACACAACCCCAGTATCTTCCCCTTAATGGCTCCATTAGGTTAAGTTTCCTCTCCATTACTGGCATTATCATTATAATAAAATGCAAACATTAATAAGAGAGTTTAATTTATCTCCCCAGCTTCTCCTGACTTTGGGAAGAGATTTCAAGGGAAGATACACCAATGTGTCAAACCCCTCTGAATTAACAACTCTCTGGGCTTTTCTAAGGAGGGGAGAAAAGGACAGATAGAGACATGAGATTACAGACAGGATGAGAAATAAGGAGCACACAGAAGAGAGGGGGAGATAATTATAAGCAAGATAGGAAAGAAAGAGGAGTCAATAAATTCAATTTATGAAAAGCACAGAGTGTGCTCAGCCCGAGCACAAGTGCCCAGACTCACCGCCAGGAAATCGGATTAGTTCACTTATTTGGTTTTCAATATCTTGCTCTATTCCCTCTAGCAAATTCTCTTCTTCCTTTGTTTCTTGTAGGCAGTGTCAGTTAACTTTTTCATTTCTGAACCTGCCATTTATCCCCCCTCCTCTGGCTCCCAACCAAGCGCACAGAGAAGGTAATTTTGAAGTTATTTTATAACAGCGTTTAGGAATTATTTCAAAGTGATTGTGTGGACTTGTGGGCAAACAGTGAGTAAAAATAATTACAATTACAGCTGCAGCCCAGTGGAGGATGGGCTAGGGAGGATTGGTGTTCATTATGAAAAACAATTGCTCCTGCTTGCAAATATTGCCATCATGAAAGGCTTCTCCTCTCTGTTATCATGAGAGAAACCTCTCTGAATTCTCATCTTGAAGCATGTGTGAAACAGAGTAAGAAACATTTAGGAAACACTTTTAACTACTTGACAGGCTTGGATGAAGATCTTCAACAGAAAAAAAGGTGTTTAAAAGGGTTCAAAAACCTAATGCTCATATTTATGCAATTTCCTTTTCCTGCACCTTCTGAACATGAATTAATTCATCCTCATCAGAGTCTTCTGAAGAAATCCTTATCAGATACAAACTCGAGTTAGAGCTTAAACATGTCTGAGTAATTAATCCTTTTTTTTTTTTTTAGTTGCTTTAAAAAATAATACAAAATTACAAATACAGTAAATTAGTGCTGCAGATGCTGCAGGGCTGTGGGGAAATAAACCACAGAACAATCCAAAAAGGGTAACGAGAACAAGAGGAAATGTCTTCAAGTTGCACCAGGGGAGCTTTAGGTTGGATATTGGGGAAAATTTCTTCACTGCAAGGTTTGTCCAGCCAGGGCAGGGTGGAGTCCCCATTCCTGGGGGGAATTCAAAGCCATGTGGATGTGGCACTTGGGGACATGGGGCAGTGGTGGCCTCGGCAGTGCTGGGGAACAGTTGGACTGGATGGTTTCAAGGATCTTTTCCAACCTCAACGATTCTGTGATTCTAATGTTGTTCACTGGACTTTTCCTTAGGAAAAGGAGGTGGATGCTCTCAAAAATGGGAAGGAGGAGAAATCATGGGATCTCAGAAGGGTTTGGGTTGGAAGAGACCTTAAAGCCCATCTAGTACAACACCTCCCACTGTCCCAGGGTGCTCCAAACCTCATCCAACCCGGCCTTGGACACTGCCAGGGATGGGACAACAAATACCAACACAGGATGTACGAAAGGAGGTGAATTGGAAAGGACAGGGAGCTCCCAGGGACTGAGGAACAACTCCAGCCCAGCCACACCAGCACTGCCTCCTCCCAGCGCCACAGGCAGGGTTAACTCCAGCAGAACTTTGGGAATACCAAAGGCTGCAGCGTTTTCAAGCAAAAGGTCAGGGGGAATGATCAGAGCCAACGTCTCGCAGCTTTTCTGCGCAGGCAGAATTAAGCGCGGCGAAAACGATTACCGTGATCAAACACCAGACATGCTCTCCAGGTCTCCACTGCCGCAGAAAAAATGGGTGTCCTCACGTGTTCAAATATTAACTCACAGATTTGAGCAGAAATAAAGATCAACAGACTGATTTAAGCACTTTTTACACATCCTGCACATGGGCTCTGAGCACATTTCCAAATGGTTTGTTTAAGAACACAATTGAGGTCAACGCTGCATCTCTGTGTTTTGAGAGATGCAAGCTGAGGAAAAAGAGGAAAACTGGGGAACTGTAGCTTCTTTTAACTCCGTGATTTACATACTACTGTTATTTTTCTTCATGCTGCACTAATATAGCATAAAGATTTCAGTCTCTAGTGACCAAATACCCTAAAAAAACTGGAAGAGAGGAAGGCAAGAGCAGGTAAAGGGCAGTTTTAGACCCTTGGATAACACAAAACAGAAGAAATCACGAATTCCAACTGGTGACCAGTCTAGTTTGAGACATCCACGAATTTCCCACATTTACAGCAAAGAGACCCAGGTAGTTTAATCCCCTTTGTTTCACTGCTAAACCTGCAGACAACAGGAACCATCTGCCAACAGCAAGAGCTCCTGCACTGAACAACAGCTTCCCAGGGGAGGAGATGGAAACCTGAGCATCTCAATCAGCTCCAAGTGGTCTCCACAGAGATTGTGAGAACACACGGGCTGGGAAATGCTTCGGCACGGAAAGAGGACTAATTGGATAATCAGATCAGCTTCTCCTCATCATCCCATCAGGATTCAGGGGGAATAGGTGCAGCTCACCTGTTTGGCATGATTGACACAGTGCAGGTACTGGCTGGCCAGGGCAGAGCAGCTCAGGGTCTCCTGGGCGTGTTGCCGGTAGCACTGGAGGATTTTATCCTGCAGCTCCCCGCAGATGGGGTGGGCCTCGTATCTCCTGTGGGAACAGAGAACAACGTCATGGTTTACTTCTAAAAACACCTCAGGAAAGAAAAAAAATCTTTTATTATTTTTTAAATATTATTGTTGAATTGGTTTGGGTTGGAAGGGACTATAAAAACCACCCAGTTCCACTACCTGGCCTGGCCTGGGACACTTCCAAAGGAAAGAATTCCTGGCTGGGAGGGTGGTGAGGCCCTGGAATGAATTCCCAGAGAAGCTGTGGCTGCTCCTGGATCCCTGGAAGTGTCCAAGGCCAGGCTGGAGCAACCTGGGATAGTGGAAGATATGGACAGTGGAATGAGATGATCCTTAAGGTCCCACCCAACCCAACCCAACCCAACCCAACCCATTCTGATTCTGATTCTCTTTTTGATAATCTCAAATTCTCATTCTCATTCAAAACCTCCTTCTCATTTCTGGCTGATTGGCCAAGGCAGATCTCTTTTCCTCCAGCAAGGAAACGAAACACGAAGCACAAACGCTGCTCCTCCGGGGAATTCAATCCTTGACAGCCACTCAAGATATTGTGCTAAAAAAAGGGAATGTTAAGTCACCTTGATTTTACAGTATGTACCTATATGAAACATCTCTTTCTCCTTTCAGTCATTACCCTGCATCTGTGAGATCTAAACCAGAATCTAAATGCAGTCCCAGGTGCTTACACACTTTATGATCTCCAAGTTCAAACTTCTGCCGGCTCTTACGGAGGAGGATTTTCCCTTAATCCCCCCTCTGCTGAGATCAGCACGCGCTTCAAAGGCGTGTGAGGCATCCAAATGTGCAACCAAAAAACTCACAAACACACGGAGAGAGGATGGAAAAGTCCGGACTGGGACAGGAAAGGGGAGGAGCGCCACAAATGTTCTCTGTAGATGTCTCCCAGCAGGGATGATTTAGGTCCAACTAAACCAGAGCTCTTTTAAAATGCCCAAACCCCCGGTGTGAATTGATAAACCAATACAGAAGTGCATGAATTAACTAAAAATACCCACAGTAAACCTCGCTGTGCCTTTATTCGCAGTGATTTTAAAATGACTTTGTACAAAAAGGTGAAGGGAGAAGGGAATGGGCTGCTCTGCCCTCACTGCATAAATTCTGTCAATGTACTTAAAGCCGTTTCAATGGGGGAACTCTCCAACCCATGATAAAGAGCTTTTTGATTGCTTTTTTTCCCCGAGCCATGCCATCAGTGACCAAAATCCAGGTATTATCCCTTATTTCAGTGCTTCAAAGGATTCCATGCGTGGCCAACCATACGGGAGCCCGGTGAGAAATGCTGTCTCCTGCCCCTCAGTGACTTGTTTTCACACTCTGACTTTTCAGGGGGGATTTTTAAAATCCTGCTCTCACCTTTGTCCTTCCAGGCACTGCAGCTCAATGGGAACAAGGCCACTTCCTTCAATTTTCTTGGATGAATCCACGGAAGGTGAGCACTGTCTCTGTATTGATCTGCTGTGTTTCACTCCCCTAATGCTCTGTTGGCACTTTTGGGAAAGCACTAAATGAAATTATTGCCTGGCATTATTAGAGGGCCATAAAGCAGGATATCCCATCCAGGAAAGGAGGTTTTATACTGCATTATGGGAACTCCTCTGAAGGGTTTTCCATTGATTTCTGTCAGTGATGGATCACAGGACTCTGGGATGGTTAGAAATAATCAACAGCAAGAAAACTCCATCAAAGGGGAATGGAATATCTACCTAACAGAGAAGTTGCTATGATTAGATCAATTAGTATTGAGACTGGATGTTGGGAAGGAATTCCTGGCTGGGATAGCCTTCCCAGAGCAGCTGTGGCTGCCTCTGGATCCCTGGAATGTCCAAGGCCAGGCTGGACAGGGCTTGGAGCAAACTGGGATAGGGAAGGTGTTCCTGCCATGGCAGGGGTGGCACTGGATGGATTTGAGGTCCTTCCAACCCAAACCATTCTAGAATTCTAAAAATAAACGTTATTTTAGAAACATTTAAGGGTCTGTGGGGTTTGACTGAGGGAAAAGATTGTAAGAAAAGGTAAATAGTGTAAACCCAGCAATTAGGGGGAATCTATTGGGAAAATGTGGAGGTTTGGAATGACTAAATGGATCAGGAAACCTGGGCTGATTCCAGAGCTGACCCTGCTTAGAGCAGGAGGTCCTTTCCTTGAACAATCCATGTCCCAAGAGAGATCTGTATTTTGGGATATGTGGTGGGAAAAGTGTCATCAGAGAATCCCAGAATGGGTGGGAAGGGACCTTCAAACCCTTTCAGTGCCACCTCTGCCATCCAGGGACACCTTCCACTGTCCCAGTTTGCTCCAAGCCCTGTCCAGCCTGGCCTTGGCCATCCCAGGGATCCAGGGGCAGCCACAGCTTCTCTGGGAATTCCAGCCCAGCCAGGAATTCCTTCCCAAGATCCCATCTAAATCTCCCCTCTTTCACCTTAAATCCCTTGCCCCTCGTCCCATCACTCTCCGCCCATGTAAAACAAACAAGGTTGTGTCCCACATCGTATTTATCTATTCAACTGCTCAGGGATTTCACAGCTCTGTGGAAAAACTCCAGCTGTGGCAGTGCAGCAGGAATTGCAGGGAATGCTGACATCCAGTGCAACTCGACAACTCCTGCACAGAACCAACACACCCCAAATCTCAAACGCTTTTCTCAGCCAAAGTCAACACCAGCAGCAGCCTGAGCCACATGGCACGAGAGGAACGAAGTGTTTTTATTAAGTTTGCAATTCCTTGATCTGCTTTCCTTTCTCCAGCTGCTCCTGAAGCTCCTCCCATGCCAGAATAATCTTTCTGTGCTGGAATAAAGCTCCGAGGGAGCTCTGCACCCACCTTTTCCATCGAGCTGATGCATCACAACCTCAGAAAGGTAACAGGATGAAAACACAAAAGGGAAACGAGGCAGAGCCTTAGAAAGAAATATTCCACGCTAAAGCATGAAAAGAAAATTTAATGAAGGCAACTTTGTACTCATCTGGGCTCTCTCAAAGAGCATAGCTTATTGTACTCCTGGGGGCTCGGGGAGAGGAGTCCCTTCATGGCATTCAAACAAAATGTCTACTAAAGAGGAAATTTGAAATCACCACGGCGAGCTTTGTGACTTCCCTGCTAAAACTGACACTCTCACTGAAGGAATCGCAATGGCTGATGAGTTTCCAGCTGTGCAGGTATGTGGCATTATCCCCCCAGATCAGGACTTGAGGCCATTGTCATCAAATATGGGGAAAAAATAGCAACAAAAAAGAGGTGTTGGAGATAAAAATAGTGCCTTGAGATGGGCAGGAGTACCCAGGGCTTCATTTAATTCCTCATTAAAGGGCTGACACCTCTCAAAGGCAGCTATTTTATTTGTGTAACCCTTGGCTGCTTCTGGAGGACTAAATGAAACAGCCCAGGCTGCTCCTGTGTGTCCAAGCAGCACGGAACAGCCCAGCCTGCAGCTCTTGGGGTCAAATCCTGCTGTGCCTCCTCCCCAGAGCAGCTCAGCACATCCAAACCACAAACTGGGGATGTCCAGGGAAGTCTTAAATCCAAAACAAAACCCTACAAATCACCGTGATCCCCTGAGCCCCAAAGGAGCAGAACAGGGGGTGGTGGAGATGATGTTCTGAGCTGTTTTATTTAGTCCTACTGATGGAGGAGAAGAGCCACTTGAAAGGGAAAGGAAAGGAAAGGAAAGGAAAGGAAAGGAAAGGAAAGGAAAGGAAAGGAAAGGAAAGGAAGAAGAAAAAAAAAGGATGTTTTCTCAGAATAAACACGCAGATAAGGAAGAACAAAACTGATGCAAACAGATGGTGAAATAAAAGGAAACTGAGGCATCCACACCCTCACGATGGACAGCCCATGAAGGGTTTAACAGCCTAAGTGTTTCCAAGGTCTTTATGAAGAGCCAAGAGGGTTTTTAGAGGGATTTGCGGGAATTTAATCAATTAACATTGTCTGTGTCCAGCAGAAATTCCTTCTGAGAAAGAACAAAATGCATTTCATGGAATCATGGAATGGGTTGGGTTGGGAGAAACCTTAAGAGATGATCCAGTTCCACTCCAGCCATGGCAGGGACACATTCCACTGTCCCAAGTTGCTCCAAGCCCTGTCCAGCCTAGCCTTGGACATCCCAGGGATCCAGGGGCAGCCACAGCTGCTCTAGGAAATTTGGAAAGGGAATGAGTGAGGATACAAGGTGGAGTCACAAAAGCTTTGGAGGGAAATTCAGTTGGGAACTGGAAATAGCAGGAAAGCAGAAATGGGATGCACAGGGCTTGGAAAGTGAAGATGTCTGATTTTTCTGGGATAACACTGATGGGGAAGTCACTGCAGGATGAAAGGGGATGATGGGAATTTGGGGTAGGAAAGAACCTGCAGCGCTGCTTTCACCACACAGTCAGGGCAAGATCCCATTTCCTTTGGCCAGGAGGAAAAAAAAATTAAAATAAATCTGGTAGCTTGAGCAGAGATGGATTTAGCTGAGCAGATGGACAGCAAAGGCCATGCTGGAGGGATTTTTCATAAAGGGGCAGTGAGAGAGAAACGTGAGCTCAGCTCAGAGGATCCTGAGGGAAGAGCAGCTCCAAGCTGAAGTGTGAACAACACCTCTGAAACAGCAGCAAGGCTCTCTGCTCTCCATCATCACCCTAAACAGTGCTGGTGAGAGGATTCTCCTTTTTTAAACATCATCTCAACCCAAAAAGCACCTCTTCCAGCAGCTGAGGGAACCCACAGGACCGGTTTGTAGCGCAGGAAATAGTTGTAAAATAGGAATAAAAGACAAAAGGGCGTATGGCAATGAAGGTCCTCATTGCTGCACCACTATTTTTAGTTTTTCCATTAATTTACTCTCGCTATTAAGCTATTTTTAACGACTGCCTTCGCACATGGAGTAGGTGACGACTGGAAGGAGCGTCAAGAAAAACATGCGAGGCACAAACCAACTGGTTCTGTCCTTTTCCGAATGATTTGGGAGCAATAACACCGATGTGATTGCTGAATTTCTCCAAGTGCTGGTGGAAGCAGCTCCTCAGCAGGCTGTGCCCACACAGAGCCCTCGCCATCACTGCGTGGGAAGTGCTGCCAGCAAAAGATCAAGCACGGCAGAGTTGATTTTTGCTTTTATTTACACTCGGATGCTGAGCGTGACTTCTCGGAAAGGTGTAAAAGGAAGAGTTTTCCTAATGAAGCTCTGATGAGATGAGGGAAGAGAATCACGGTGGTTTGTGCTCTGCAGCTGAGAATGTAAAATCGACAGAGTGATGCTAAATAAATTATTTAAAGGTTGGAATACAATTTACTCCAACCTTTTGTGCAACTCGTGACCAAGTCCGGTGTTAATATTCCCTGTGTTATTTCAGATCCTTTCTCCTAAAATCCCAACAAATCACAGGCAAATGTTTGCCATCCTCTCATTTGCCTCATCTCTCACCCAGCCTTCTCAACAGCAAATAAAGATCCATTTCAAACATTCTGACCTTTGAGAAGGATAGGGAAGACATTCCAGCACATTCACACACCCAGTGCATGAGGAGAGACATTCAATTATCTCTGGGGAGCACCAAGGCAAGTTCAGCACGTTGACAAATCCTGGTTTTACAAGGATGACTGGCAGAAAGTCCTACTGACCTTGAGAGATTTGGATTTTTAACCCAGTGAGTGTTTCCCGCCTGGTAAAACACCCGGAATGTTGGTTGGGTATTGGATCAGCCTCTTGGAAAAGCAAAGTGGAAACAATTTCTGGGGGTTGTTTTTTTTATTTATTTATTCACTGCACACAGTAAATAAATGGTTACTGTATTTAAATAAATATTTATTCTATTTAAAGAATTTATTTACTGCACGCAGCTGGATGACCGTGTTGCCAAAGGAATTCTTCAGGTCCTTTAGGACCAGAGAAGGATCTCGATTACCAATGAATTACAGAAGGAAATTATCAATGGATTACAGCAGAGAGGCAGCCAGAGAGGTTTTCCAATGAATAAAAATAATCCAAACCTTTCCCAACCAACAGCTGGGAAAAGCTGGGACTCAGTGTCAGTGGACATTGGGATCATCAAAAGCACATTTGGGTTCAGATGCTGATTAATTACACAGTAAGGTGTGAGATACCCATCAGGAGATCACAACCAGAATTTGGCTCAGGAAAGCCCCACTTGTTTGAAGGCAGAACAGAATCACCACACACTTCCCTCATTTTTACAATATTCCTTAAAAATCCACTCCCAGCTGTTGCCCAGCAAGCTCAGGGCACTCTGCTTGACTGCTGTGCTGCTTATATTCCAAATATCTTGAGGAGCAAACCACAAATACAGACAAGATTCCCATCAACCCTGACAGACAAAATTAGTTTGGATACTATCATTTAAATTCGCATAAGTTGACTTTCATTACGCCAAACCACTATTTGTTTATAAAATTCCTCTACTCTCCGAGAAAAAAAAAAAAAAAAAAAGAAAGAAAAAACCCCTTAAAAGACAAAGTACACCAGAATTAATGTACAAACCCACCTCTCCCACAGCTGATTCCTGCAGCTGCACAGGGAGCAGCGTGTTGGAATCACCCAAATTTAGGATGCACATTTCTTTTTAGCTCAAGGGACAGTTTTTAGTGAATAGCAGGATGCTAAAATAAACAATCACAGTGATACAAATTCCTTCTAACAGGGGCATGGATGCTGCTAGAGAGTAGGGAAGATAAATTAGCAACTGCAGTCTTTAATTAGAAGGAACTCGAGGAGGAGCAGTTTTATCTCTGTGGAATATTTTGTAGTACCTGTATGTTATATATAGAAAAATAAATAAAAATACTTCTTGGGCTTGCATAGATCCAAACCAATTCCTAATTTTGACAGTTTAATGACAAAGAATGATTTTCCAACTCTGGTCAGGACAAAATTCAAACTCTTCCCAGCACCAGAGTCTGATTTTTTCAGTGTGGACAGAGCCAACCCCTCCAATCCCACAATTATGTGATTTGTCTTTCAAACCTCATCATGTAAACCCAGATCACAAATTATTTTTAGAGCTTGCATGTGGTATCACTTGAGCTCAGCCTTACTCCATCCAAAAAAAAAGAAAAAAAAATTATTTAATGAAGACTGGCAAGATTCCACTTGGCTGTTTAGGAGAACACAAGTCAAGGATCATCACTGCAAACAGCTCCATGTGCTAGAATTCCTTACTATTTACTCCTAATAAGGAATTTGGAGGAGGTTTGTGGAGGTTTGGGGAAGAAAAGGAATCAAGGCTTCCCTTAGCTCCAACTCCAGCTCGTGGAAAGGCAGATCAGGCTCTGGGAGACTGAATTGATGCTTTGCTGATATTTCTCACAGAACTGGCTGATGCCAGTTTTGGATATATTAACTACTATTGCATGCTGTATTAAACCTCAATATTTCTTATTTTTAAAGGAAAAAACAGTTCTGCAACAGTTTGAAACCTGCTTTTACACGAAGGTGGAAAAAATATATAATTTCACCTACTTCAATTATCCATTGCAGTATTATCCCTGTCCCTACAACAATCTTCCCGCAGTAACATCACACCACTGTGTGTGTAAAGCACACAGACACACAAAAAAAATATAAAAAATACAGACAGGCCCAGATGAGCAGCATAAACCAAAGCCAGGACAGCAAAGCACATTCTGGATTTATTGCTGCCACTTATTTCCCAAGAGCTACAACTCACTGCAGGCTTTGTAAAGGCACGAGTGACACCATCATCCCCAAATGGTGGTGATAAAAAACCTTCACTGAGCCTTAAACTAAAAGAAAAAAAACAACCCAAACCAACCGGTTTTGCCTTTATAAAGGTGTTAAATAATATGTTCTAACAAGCAGACACTTTCCTCCTCTCCAGCAAAGGTCAACCACAGCACTCCACACAAAGCGCCACGAGACGCTAACTCGTGGCACATTATTAGCCAAATATTACTCTCCAGAGCAATATATATTTAACTATTCTCTGCAGCTATAAAAGGCCCCAAAACCCTGTTAACTGACCACAAAAATAAAAGATGTTCTGGGCAGGAGCAGCGTCCAGGAAAAGCAATCACCAGTTCAACGCTTCAAGCATCGCCGCTCCCGCGGGTGGCGATTACTCGAGGGAACTGAAGGTTGTAATCTTAAGAGATAGCAGAATAAATGCCAATTTTTCATTTGGGCGTGAAAGTTGTTTAAGAGAACGGGCTTGGATTCACTCTGCTAAGCCACAAAGGCTGTGGGTGAATCCCCAAGTCTTGGAGTGGGAGGAGGCCAAGCCGCTGTTTCCATGAAATACAATCAGCTGGGCTGCAGCAACAATAATAAAATGTCATCAACTCCCAACAAAAAACAATAATCCCACAGAGAACACGCTGACAATGAGTGGCTACTGGACCTTGACCCAATATATCTTAGCTTTAATGTGCTCGTGCAATGTGTGACAGAAACATTAAAACATAAGGCTCTCAACATCCTTTTTGGCATCTGAGTAGGGAAAATTCACCTCCCACTGGGTGCAGATCAGGAACTGGAGCTGGAGCTGTAAATGATAATATTCACATTTTTTTAATATTTTAATTGTTTTAAAATATTATTCAAGTCGTAATTTTTCACTGCCTGTTGGTGGGGGTTCCCCTCAGGCTGTTTGTTGTAAGACACAACAAAGATGGGCTGGAGCTGCTCTGGAGGCA
>VZRM01001616.1:0-25940 GCA_013397955.1 Grantiella picta
GTCTCCAATATATATTAGAGTTTTTGGTAAATCTGAAAAAAAAGAGGAAAATTCCTCTCCTTATCTGTGATTTATTTCTTCTCCTTATCTCTCAGTAATAGAAATTATACTAGTTATTATTTTATATATGTATACATACATACAAACAATATGAAGTAGTAATACAATAACACAAATAAGATTAAACAAATATAAAAGCAATATATTGCTTCAGTCCATTTGAATTAGCAGGGCCAAAGTCGAGTTTGATGTTAATCCCTGGCTTTGGTGATATGGTGCTTAACACCAGCTCAGCCTACTGCCCAGAATTTCCTAAGTTAGAGATTCTTTATCTCAAAGGAGAGGAGAGAAATATCATGTGGAAACAATCTTGTTGCAGCAGATTGGAACTGACTCGTGTATTAAACTTATAAGAGGAGCCTTTCTTGGGGTTTAATTGCTCAAAGCCCGAGCGGCCGCAGTGCTGTCACTTTGTGTTGGGTGCAGTGACTCCTCCGGATTGCTATCCCTGTAAATCGGGAGTAATGGAGCAGGGATTATCCCTGGCAGGGAAACACAGCCAGTGCCTTTGTAAGCCATTCCACAGAGGCGTTTTTGTGAATAAGCACCGAGTTTGTTCAGAGGTTGGGTTTGGATCCTCAGCCTCTGCCAAGCACTGGAGCTGCAGAGATCTGAGTGGCTGCAAGGGCAATTCCCTGCAACCTGCATCCCAGGGATCCTCATGGACGTGGAGGGATAAGAAATCCTCCAGAGCTGGCAATTCCCGTTTGCCAGCACTGTAGTGTGGATCAGCTGTGGGCTCCTCATGCCTGGGAACAGCTGAAGTCCACTTGTTCTGGTAAATTTGCTAATATCTGAGAGCAGCTGGGTGGCAAATGTGACACTGCAGGGACAATCCTTGAATTCCTGCTTTCTGCCTGAGGCTGGGCAGAGAGGAATTGTCTCAGTGTCACAAAGGCAGTGCAGGGCTCTGCACCTGGGCAGGAACAGCCACAGGCTGGGGGTGATCTGCTGAGGGACCTGGGGATCCTGAGGGACAATGATCTGTCCCTGAGCCAACAGTGTCCAGTGGGATCTTGGGGACACGAGACCAACAGGATCTTCAGGAAGAGCATTCCCAGCAGGAACGATCCTGCTGCTCTGCAAAAATCCACCTGGAGTGCTGTGTGCAGCCATTCCCTGATGGGAGAGAAAGCACAGAAAATTGGGATATTTCTTTCATTCTGTGCTTCCCCATGCTAGGACTATCTGGGGGTGGCAGCAGCTGCAGAGATGTTGGTCTGTAGAACAGGAGTCATTCTCTGGGAAACAAAACAATTCCCTTGTTATTACATAGAAAACCCAACCTAAATCTAACAAAAAAACCCACAGACACACAGAAAAACCCAACAAAAGTCAACACACAGAGAAACAAACAAACAATATCAAACCAACTAAGCAAACAAAAAATAAAGGCAGAGAGACAGAGAGAAAGGCTCCCAGGTGTGTTGTCGTTGGAAGGAGATGCTCTTGCTCCTGCCTGGCTGCTCCTTGCTGTGGCTTCTGTCCAAGAGGGAATGGTGGCTCTGCCATCCATTGGCTGTGCTAACTGCCATCAGGATCTTCTGAACCCTCATTTCACAGCGTTACAGAGCTCTGCTCGGGCTCTCCCACAACTCATGGCACAGCTTTTCTGGGATACCCTCGGCAATTGGGAAGCCAAATTGGATTTCACTGTGGATAAACTGCTGTCTCTGGGGTGAGTCTGGTGGGCTTGAGGCACTTTGGGAGGCGAAGGGCTCTGGGTGCAGCAGAGAAGGCAAGGAGCTGCAGGAAATGGGGAAATGCTGCATGCACAAGGAAATTCCAAGGAAATTACAAGGAAATTCCAAGGAAATTCCAAGGAAATTCCTATTTTCAGGCTTAGGAAATAAGTGCCACGGAGTTAAGTGTATCCTTGATTTTCCAGCCGTGCAGTAAGGCTGTGAAATACGGATGTGGGGCTCTGAGAGAGACGTGTGTGACCTGAATAGGAATGTCCTGGAACAGCTGAGGCCAGCAGCCTGCACTGGCACTGAGCTGAGGGAAACACCGAAGTGCTGGGAGGCAGAGCTTCCCTCTCCCATTGGAATTCAGCTCAGGACTCTGCAGAATTACAGGAATGGGGCACAGTGCAGCACCACAGGGCGGGAAAGCTGCTTCCCACTGGGAAAGGAGGAGAGGCACTGCCTACAGCTCACACCAAAATGTGCAATGCCAGCTCCTATCCCTGTTTACAAAGGTTATCAAATGCTCAGTTTGTAACCAAATTTACCAAATCTTAGTGGGGCTGTCGGTTAATAATCAGGCTATAACTGATCTGTGCTGAGAGATATTCAAATGGGAGAGACTTGGAGGGAGAGAAAAGAAAACTAACAGAAATCTATGTCCTGCATATGTTGAGGTCCAAAGGTGTTGGAACACTGAGGTTACTATTAAGTCCTGAGGGCTGGGAGGGAATGGTCATAGGAGCAGCAGTGCCTCAGTGCCAATAAACCTCCAGAAAAGGACAGGAGTCCCAAATTATTCCGGTTAGAGACAGCCACTCATATTGGTTTCCTTTTAGTTTGGTTTCTCCAGTCTGAAATACATTGTGTGCTGCTGCAAAGCAGTTATTTGATTTATCTCTGCCATCTGCAAAAACTGATGTACAGCACAGTTGCAAAGAGAAATCTCCTGGAAATGCTGTTTAATTTCCAGCCATTTACTGTGAGCTCTGCATGAAGAGATAGTGCAGGGAGGATTCTCCCTTGCTCTGGTGCATTCCAAGAGGGTTTTCCAAAGACCCCGAGTAGGTGCAAGGTGCAGCTCCTTCCAGAACATCATCACACCGAAGCACTGCGGCCTCAGGTCAGAAAATCAGGGAATAAACACGAGCAAAAAGCCCTCAGGTGGCTTTGTCCTTATCACAGGAGGCTGCTGTCCAAGCCCTGCAGATGGCAGCTTGGCAGGAGGACCTCAGTGTCCCCTGCACAGTGTCACCTCCTGTGGCACCCTGGGGACACCGTCTGTGTTTGCTGCCGGCTCAGAGCAAACATCCCACCGGATTTGGGGCACAGATTGAGGAACAGGGAGACCTGAATTCACCAGAAGGAATTTCTTCACAGGCAGGGTGGTCAGAGCAAGAAGGAAACCTGTGCCAGAGCCTCACCTCCCTCTAGGGAAGAATCTCTCCCTAATATCCCAACTAAACCCACTCTCAGTTTGAAATTCACCCCTCCTGGCGTCTGCCAGTGTTTTCCCTCCTGTTAGTGGATGGAATGTTGATAAATGTAAGTTTGTGTGAGTAGTGGTGACCACTGGCATTTGCTGCACAAGCAAAGATTCCCAGAAAAATTTTTAAAATATCATCAATGGACATCGCTGAGTTTTCCAAGGAGGAAAAAAGCCATTTTTATGGCAGTTTAATTGTTCTCCAAGTGGTTGTTAGTGAAGAGGTAATTCAGGCTCGGCGATGAGGAGGCTGAGCAGAGAGCAGCTCTTTGCCATGGTTACCCCGGCCGTGAATGAAGGACAATTATTCCGAGAGGTTCTGGAGAGAGATCCTGTTTGCCTTGCCATCCTTCAAAGGTGCTTTTTCCACTCCTTTGTGCAAACAGCCAAAAAGCCAATTAGGTGCATTTATCCAATTTTAGAGCACAGTGCTTGCAATTAAAGCATTTGCTGGGGTGAAGGGGCTGCCAGGGGGTGTTGGTGACTGGCATGAAAAATCCAAGTGCTTCCCAGCTCCAGGCCTGGGGGAGGTCTGGTCTGATCCCATATGTCCCATAAACCCAAGGGGACGCAGGCTCTGATCCCATATCCCAGGTTCTGATCCCATATCCCAGTATTTGTCCTCTTGGTGCTCTACACATTTTTTTTTCCCCAAAAACTCTGGGTATTTCAGAGGGGAGGAACCTTTGGGAGTTTTGGCAGGGGAATGCTTGGAAGAGTGACAACTGCTTGGGATGAAGGTGTAGGAACACCTTAACTCAGTCAAACAGGGCATGGGCAGTGCTGGAATGGCTGTGTTCAATGCTCTGAGGGGCTTTTCCAACCTCAGTGATTCTGTGTTTGCTCCTGGACTCTTTCACAAGTTATTCGAGGTTTGGAGCTCTCCAGCGCCAGCTGTGTGTTTTCAGTCTCTCTTTTTGTGTCCAGCCCTCCCACATGGAATCCTCTTGTCCTCTGCTGGAAGAGCAGATTCCTGCTCCTCACTCCTGCAGTTCAGTGGCAGCCTGGAATTTCTCCTCTCTCCTGTCTGCCTCTCCCTCCCTGTTCTCTTTCCCATTCCCATCACCATTCCCATTCCCATTGCTATTGCCATTCCCATTCCCATTGCCATTCCCATTACCATTCCCATTCACATTGCTATTCCCATTCCCATTTCCATTCCCATTCCCATTTCCATTCCCATTCCCATTTCCATTTCCATTTCCATTCCCATTCCCATTCCCATTCCCATTCCCATTCCCGTTCCCATTCCCATTCCCTGTGCCATTTAAACCTGCAGCCCCTTCCTGGTGCTCCTGACTGGGACAAGAGAGGCACAGAGGATGCAATGATCCATAAAAGCTCTCCTGGGTGACTTTGCCATTGAACTCACAGCCTTCATTTTGGTAAAGGCGTCAGAGAATTTACTTTTCTCTTGTCTTTCACCCACGTTCAGTAGAATGGGTTTGATCAGGGGCACTGCACAGAGAGAAATAACAGGAGCTTTTTTCCCTGAAAGAGAGAAAAAAATTAAATTCATTTTATAGGACAGGTTAGGGGCAGCATTTCAAAGGAGCTGCTCTCTTTGGTGACTCTTCTGTTTCTCCTGTGCATGTTATAGTCAGCAAGCAGAGAAAAGGAAGAAGAATTTGTCAAGCAAATCTGAATTATTGGGTTCTGTGTTCTCTCAGTCAACAGCAACCCGATGGTTTCATGCTGTAATTAAGTGCTGTTCTTATCCTTTGGTTTTTCCCAAGTTCCCAGGCCATTTCTGTTACAAAATGCTTTGAGACAGAACTAAGTAAAATATTAGAATGGGTGGTGGCTTTTGCTTGGCTTTTATCTTGTAGAAGTTTTGTTTTAATATTTAACAATATTTTAATATTTCATGTAACTGAGGCTTTTCTTCCAGCTAATTCTTGAGCCCCTCTGGTGTTGTGCCGAGGAGCTGCCCATCTAATGGCATTGTTAAAATGCTTGATGTGCTGGTGTTGGGTGTTACTGATGGAGCTGTCTGGGAGCAAAGAAGGCAGAGCCAACCAGGGGCTGCTCCTGCTTCCCAAATTCCCTCCTCAGCCTCCCTCGGACAGCTTTGGGCTCTTGACAAAAGCTGTTCAGCTGTTCCTGTGAACAAAAATGGGGATATTGTGTCCTGGCTTAGCAAAGGTCAATGAGAAAACAGCCTCCAGTGTTGCTGGAAAAACTGGAGGTGTGTGTGGGAATATTTCCTGTGTGGAAAATCATGGAATCCCAGCTGGGTTGGTTTCAGAGGAGCCTCAAAGCCCATCCAGTGCCATCCCTGCCGAGGCAGGGATACCTTCCGCTGCCCCAGGCTGCTCCAGCCTGGCCTTGGACATTCCAGGGATCCAGGGGCAGCCACAGCTTCTCTGGGAATTCCATCCCAGGGCCTCAAACCCTCCCAGGGAACAATTCCTCCCCAATATCCCATCTCTCCCTGCCCTCTGGCAGTGCAAAGCTATTACCCCTTGTAGGAATGATGAGTATTGTTCTCCCAAGTACTTGCTGAGCTTCCAAGCATTCCCTGTTCTCTCCTGTGCACAAGAACTGCTCCACCATCTCCTCCTGCTCAGGAACCCAAGCCAGTTCCCCCAGTAATCAAAGTCCTGGGACAAAGATAAATGAATTATCAGGAATTTAGCTGTGTTACTCAGGGGTTTCTGTAGCCAGGGGTTGCAGTTCTGTGGGACCAAACTCCCTTGAGCTCAGGAGGAGCTGCTCTCCAGCTGCTGGATTTGGTCATGGTAGATTCATGGCTGGAAGGAATTATGCATCCAAAGACTGCATCCCCCTACACACTGCTGGGTTTGCAGTCCTTCCCCACACGATGTTCCTGAGCTCCTCTCCTGGCTGCTCCACAGACTCCGTGCTCCCTTCCTCCTGCCTTGTCCTTGGAAGCTGCAGGGAGTTGTGAGGCTCATTCCTTCCGAGCTGCACTTGGTCCAAGTGGCAGCTCCAGCATTTAGAGCTCATTTCTGACCCTAACGTCTCACATTTGGTGGAGACAACAGACAACAGGAGCCGTGTGAGCACTGCCAGGATGTGTCCCCTCAGTTCTGGGGGATTTGTCTGCATCCCTGAGCTGCAGTGCCTGAGTGCTTTCTGCTCCCACAGCCCTGGGAAAAGGGCACAGCCAGGGCTGCAGAGCTGTTACCCTTTAGAAAAGGTGCATTTTCACCTGTGCCAGGCAGCGCTGAGCTCTCACAGCCTCTCTGCTCACTGCCACCTTTCCCTATTAATTTCCAGCTGCTGGGATTCACTCTCAGCAGTGCTGCTTGTCCTTCCACTGCTCCATTCCAGAACTTCCAGAGCCATGAGCCATTTAAATATCATTTCCTAGGAGAAACTCCACCCGCCAGTTCAGGCTTAACTCATTTCAGACAGTTTAAGCCTATATTCCATTCCCCAGATATGGAAAATAGGACTGATTTCAACTAATTCCAACTAGTTGAAGCATCTATTTTAATCCCCAGGTGTGGCAAGGAGAGAAAACTGCAAACAGTTGTTATTTAAAATGCAGTTAGAAACAAAGCTAAAACAGAAATATTAATGTTAAGTCTTTGTAAGGATTATGTGCATAATAGCATAATAAATCTTCAATTTTAGAGAGTTTGCTCTTATTTTCTGACTTAATATTATTGATTTTTTTTTTTAATAATAGCACAAACAAGTGCAAACAGAGCAGTGCATAGGAGATAGAGAATGATATAGAATATCCTACAGAACACATCTCTAAGATCCAGGGTTTTGGAAGGAATACCCTGAGTGAGGTGATGAACATCATGGGGATGAACATCATCCCTGAGTACAGGGAAGGAGCAGCACAGACACTGCCCTAGGCTGCGGGTTTGGTTTCCGTGCAGCAGGAATTTTGTTCCCTGTGAAAATCCCAATTACTGGAGACTCTCCTATCCCTTCCCAGCTTTGGGATTCAGACCAGGAGTGGCTCCACCTCATTACAAACTCCCTTTGCATCTCCTCTCCAAAATATGAAATGCTTTTCCTCCTTGCCTCCTCATTCTCAAATCTCCCTTCCAGTCAATTAAATTCATTAATTAAGAGCAGATAAAGATCAGTGAGTAAAGGCTGAGCTAATATATGCCTAATATATTGTTGTATCATGCTTTGTCAAACATACTCATAATTGCTCATTTAATTTATTCAGCATTACTGATTTAAATATCTTTCTGGACGTTTTGGAGTCAGTTGTCATTTCCTTAATGTCTGCTGGTTGCATATCTAAATGTCACTTTATTATTTCAATACATTATCTATGACTTTGGTTTCCTTAAAACCTCTAATTGCTGTGACAGTGCTCACAGGAATTCAGGTCTGATCTGCGAACTATTTCAATCTTAATATGAAAAGGCAGCTCCTCTTGCCTGCAGGTTTTATTTACATGTCACCTCTGCAGAACTGCAATGTCATGGGGACTCTTCCCCTCTCAGCTGCTCCTCATCCAGAGCTGATGAAGGAATTCCCAGCCTTCACCAGGGCAGGAAGGGAAATCCTGCAGACAATTTCTCCCAGCAATTGTAGGACAATTTCTTGGCCCGACCAATCCATTTCTCCTTGGCTCATTGTGAGCAGAGGAACATGAAACACATCCTGGTTCATGGTTTGTGAGCAGAGGATTATTAACCACATCCTGCAGCTCAGCCTGGCACAGCCTGCAGCTCCTGCAGCCACAGCAGAGGAAATCCCAGGGGTTGGGAGTGTTTGAGGGGTTGGGATGTTTGAGGGATTGTGTGGGTCTGGATACGGGGGAGAGAAATGCAAAGTTTCATGAATGATTTGAATCCTCGTGAAACCTGAAATTGAACAGAATTGCAGTGGCACCACTCAGTTATAGTGACCTGAAAAGCTATCGTTAAACATATTAACTGGGGAAAGATCTGACTTATGCTGGAAGAACCAGAGAATCCCAGAATGGTTTAGGTTGGGAAGAACCTCAAACCCATCCAGTGCCACCCCTGCCATGGCAGGGACACCTTCCACTGTCCCAGGCTGCTCCGACCTGGCCTTGGACATTGCCAGGGATCCAGGGGCACCACAGCTTCTCTGGGAATTCCATCCCAGCCCCTCCCACCCTCCCAGGGAACAATTCCTTCTCAATATCCCATCCATCCCTGCCCTCTGGCAGTGCAAAGCCATTCCCTGTCCTGTCCCTCCATCCCTTGTAATGATCTCAAATGCCAAATCTCATCCCAGCCTCACAAAACATCCACCTAAGGTCCAGTCCAGAACAAAAGACTTTACCCAAAATGTTAAAACAATTATTTTTGCAGGAGACAAAAGGGAAAAAAAAGATTAAATATTTAATAAAATGTCAATTTCTAAAGATCTTCAGACAAATCGATGGTTGGAGCCCAGTGAGCTCAGTGTAGGAGCTGTGCTGTGGAGACTTAGAGAGGAGCTTTAGGACTGAAGTCAATCCAAATTCCATATTCTCTCCTAAGGTTTTCATAGAAGGATTTGATTCCAAACCCCATCATTAGGCTGTGGAAATGGTGTTTGTGTGCACAGATACAGAAATAGATAAACTGTATTTCCTGCCTCCCTGGCTGCTCTGTCTCTGCTGCTTTACGTTGGGATCCAGGCACTGATTTTAACCTTTCGCGGTGCTTTTAGAGCTCTGGGAAGCCTTCAGAACACCTCATAGCACTTGTTAGGCACAGCAAAATATTTCAACAGTTGGAACTAATTAACAACTGAAGAAGGGGTTTTTCAACAGTGAATAGTGGTGGTTTATTCATTCCCAATTTTTTAAGATACTTTTTTTTTCTGAAGCACCACACAAATATAGACAAAGCAGTTCCCAGTAACTGATAGAGGAACAGTTTGGACGACTGTCAGTTTGGATGGAATGCCATATGCCCACTCGGCTGTTCCCTGTAATCCTCCCTAGCTCTCCTCAGAAATCATTGGAGCTGAGAAATGGCCTTGACTTTGTTTTTAACTGGCCATGGGAGCACTTGGGTGGGGAGAGATGGGCTGGTGCTGAAGGGGCTTTTTCCCAAGAATGAGTATTTTTCACAGATGTTCATGGCAGGAAAATAAGAATATTGATATTATAAGTAGTCATTGTTCCGCCTGGAGAGGAGAAGCTTGGGGTGACCTCACTGTGGCCTTGCAGTGCCTGAAGGAGCTGCAGGGAAGGTGCTATTGCTGTGATAAGTTCAGGTTATTGACAAAGGCAAATCTTATCCCAATGGGCACTATTTTGTATGGAATCAGAGAGAGGAGTGAGGAGAGATAACAGGTATCTAAAACTGGAGTGTGCCATGGTTCCTGTGCTTGGACTCCATTAACCTCAGCAATTTTAATGTTTTCTTTGAAATTTTCACATCATTTCTAAGCTTTTGATTAGCAACTCTAGACGTTTTAGAGAAGGAAACAGTAAAAACCACATCAGTGCTTGAAATATTCGTGGTAAGAGAAGTTTGATTAGCTCCAGGAAAGCTGAGGGCTGGATAAGGAATAAGGAATAAGGAATAAGGAATAAGGAATAAGGAATAAGGAATAAGGAATAAGGAATAAGGAATAAGGAATAAGGAATAAGGAATAAGGAATAAGGAATAAGGAATCCCACAAACCCAGGAGGATGCTGTGGGGTGCAAAGCCCTGCTGGAGTCACAGTGCTGGGCTGCAGCTCGGGCTGGTGACAGAGCTGTCCTGCCGAGGTCACTGGGCTGTGCTGGGGGTGGCAGGCTGTGGTCACCTTCCTGCTGGGGCTGCAGCTGGGCTGAAGCAGCAATTCCTGCAGTCCTGGTGCTCAGAGCTCAGCACAGACCCTGCAGCCAGGCTGAGCCACCTGCAGAGCTCCCCATGGCTTGTTTTGTCACCAGAGCGTCTGATCCACTCCCCTTGTGGGTTTTATTTTTATATCCTGCAGGTGGATTACACCCGAGGTCACCTCACACTGATGGCTTTGCTCACACTGTATTTCCTTTTTCCCCTTTACCATTGGTTGTCTTAATCTGTTTTCTATTAAACCCAAGCCTGCTCCCTCCACTGCCTTTTTTCCTTTGAAATTGGCATGGAACTACCAGCGGAAAAATCAGAACATACAAACATCAACTTGGAAGTGTGAATGCTTTGTTCTCTCGGCTGCAAGCACAGCATTTGTGTTATTTTTGTTCTAATTCTCACTTCACTCCCATTAAGGAACAATTTCAGCACATTCACTTGGTGTTGCTGCCAGTTCTCCTGGCATTTTAAAGGAACAACAAACAGGTGCAAACCTTGCAGGAGGCATTGTGGTTGGCTCAGGGCTTCAATTGGTTACATGGAGTTCTGTGTATTTTTGGGAATTCTGCTGGTGGTCTCAGGGATTTGGAGAGGCATCCTTCCGCCTCGTGGGGAGTCTCTGCTGTGCTTCTGCTGGCTTTGGGCTGCTGATGGACGAGGGAGGAGCTGATTTGCTCAGCTTGGATTTGCAGGGAGAAGCCAAAGGACTTTGGCCACCTCCCTCCCCTTTCTGGGCTGCCTTTTACCAAGGAAGGCTCATTTCACGCCAAGTGGGGTCCTGTGACCTTCACTCCCCTTCTTCCCACCCTTTGAAACATTCTGATTTTCCCTTGTGATCATTCTCACCCCCTTTTCCATGAGCTTTTCCCATTGGGAAGAGATGCTGGGAGTGAGAAGTGCTGGTGATGCCTGATGGGTTTTTGTCTTTTCTTTTTATACCCTTTTTATACATTTTTATCCCCTTTCCCTCTCCCTGTCCCCTTCACAAACTCCCTGTACCTCAGCCCCACATGTTTATAACTCTGTACTCTGATATTTAGCTCAGTTTGGGATTCTCCAGGGGGAAGATGAAACATTCAGAACTATCTCAGAACTAGAGGCTCCAACCTTGGCCGGAGCTCCTCTCTGAACACGTTGGTGTGAACCAGGCTGGAGTCTCACTTGGGGCTAATTAGAATAGGGGGACAATGACTTCATCTGTTAAGTTTCTCACTGGGGGATTTTAGGTAGATCTGCTGATTGGTGAGCTCCATCAATTTGTACACACATTGCACACAGTGTACTCTCGGGGTGTTTCCACCTCTGACGAGTTGAGCACCCAGGATCCTATTAAACCAAGGGAATTCCCTTTTCCCTTTACTGCTGTGTCTGCTTCATATTTTCACCAACTTTAAGGCATCACTGGGATTGGAGATGTTGGGGGTGGGAAGTGCTGGGCTCAGGCAGTGTTTGGCTCAGGCAGTGCTGGGGTCAGGATCCACTTCCATCCCCCAAACCAGGGCAAAGAAGGTTTTCCCAGCTGCCCAAGCAGCGCCTGAGGGAATGTGGCTCCTGCTGGAGCAGGGATGTTGGTGTGGAGATCTCTGACCCCTCCTGGGTGCCTCAGCAGCCACAACGCTCCCCTAACCTGCCCCAAGTGCTGCAATTGCTGCTCCTCAGATTTGCTTTCTGAGAGAAATTGCCTTTGGTCCCCGGGATGAATCACACAGGGATGCCAACACCTTCAGAAAATGATGTGAGGTTCACTAATTTATTTATCCAGTGAATTGAAAGTACTGCAGTGTCTGCTTGGGACTGTTTTGGCAAGGTGCTGATTTGTCACTAACAAGAGTTTTGGAATTTTTCTTTCAAATGATTCCACTACAAAGAGAAGTTGTTCCAGGATAAAGTTGTCGTTGTGTAGGGAAGGAATGAACACGAAGGCAGAGCTGCAGGCTCAGTGGTCGGTATGGACTGGGGAGATGATAAATGATGGGATGCAGAGCAGCAATTCAACCCTCTGACAGTGTTTATAATAAAAAGACAGTTCATCCTGCATCGAAGGCTTCTGGAAAAACATTTAACAGTTCTGGAAGTGAGCCAAGCACTCCTTAAAAAGGAGTGGAGTGTTTGATTGGTTCGGCTGAGGACAGCCCTGGAATAAAGATGGATGCTGAAGGGTCTGTGGGTGACACTGGTGTGACACCAGGCTGGGCTGGATCTGGGGGAGGTGGATCTGGGCATGGATTGATGGGACAGGGAACCCTGAGGGATGTTTGAATTCCCAAGAAATCCCTGTTGGTCACTCTGTGTCCAAAAAACATCGATGCCCTGCCCTGGACTTCACCACTGCAGCCTCCTCATGGACTGTGGCAAGCACAGAATAGCTGTGCAGTGATGCATTCCCTGGAGGGAAACATTTGCTGGAGAACTACAAAGACCCTGAAGTTTGGCATTTCAGGCTAAATCACATGGAAGAATGAAGAGTTTAATCCAAATATGAAAAATGACATTTATTTTGCCAGGCTAGTTTCCTATGCAATTGGCTAAGTGGCTTTTCTTCAGTGTTTCATGGAGCCAAATGCTGCATGAAGTGTTTTAAAATGCTAATTTTTCTAATTAATTATTCTTGATTGAAAATATGCCCTTTTTTTGTGTTTTACACTAAAACAACAAGAAATCGAGCGAGCCTGGTTAGTGGGGAGCAAAGTTTGGAGTCATCAAAGGCATTCCTTCTGGAATTGAGGGATCTGGCATTCCAGAGAACAAGTGTCCCCGTGTCCCAAAGGGCAGCAGGGGTGACCTTTGGGGAGCTGCTGCTCCTCACAGAGCCAACAGAGCTCAACAAATCCGTCTTTATGTCCTTCCTCCCCAAGCAGGGCCAAATCCTTTCCTTTTGTCTTTGAACTGCTGCTAGGGAGATCTGATGCCTCAAAAATAGCAGAAATTTCTTTCCTACAAAGGCTTTTAGAATTTGATATCCTCAGCTGATCCCTTTGGAAATGTCCTTCCCACCTTGCAGAGGGGCAGCCAGTGCCTCAATTTGGGGAGCAAACTTCAGAAAAAGGAGAAGGGAGATGAAGAAATGAGCTTTTCACAGATTTACGCAGTTCTTTGGAAAAGCAAAGGTGGGGTTTGATTTGACACCAATGCTGCCCTCAGCCTCAGAGGTATGAAAACACAGAGATGTAGAAACACAGAGATATAAAAACACAGAGGGGTTGCTGGTGGATCCAGCAAATAAAATAGGGGGGAGATATTTTTTAGATCAAATATTAGGTGAGGACTGTTCTTTCCAGGGAAAAATAAAAGAAAAAATAGAAAACCAACCCCAAGGCAGGGAGAGGAGACCTTAGGAGGAGGTGGAGTAGGGAAGGTTTGGAGATGGATGTGTTTCTGAGGGATTTCCCTCAGACAGTGCTGTGACACCCTCAGCTCCTGGAGCACCAGGGATTCATTCCCAGCCAGGTAAACTCCGTGGGATTGCCTTGGATCCGTTTTCCTTGGATATATTTCATAACCGTAATTAGTGAACCTCACATCATTTCCAACATGCTCAGACCTGGCCCAGACCAGGGCAATTATGCTAATGATGCACGAGAAACTAATTTAAAACATAAATAATGTATTATTGACCATGAGATTTCCTCAAGCTTCGATTTGATTCCTTCTCCATCATTCTGCTGCCGAGGCAAATTAGCCTTGTGGAAGGAATAATTTGGGTGCCTTTGGGATCCTTTTGGGTTCTGCCAGGAATGGGGCAATGCCTGGACCTTGTGGGTTTAAGGTGCTTCAGAACCTGCTGAGGCTTTTCCCCCCGAGTAGGACTTCGTGCTCTCTCTTCTTCCCAGAATTTAATTTATTAAATTAAGAATTTAACTTAACTGACCAGGGAATGTGTGCTGGGAATGATTCGCCCTGGACCCTGCAAAATGTTTCTTTTCTGTGCAGGAATTCTGTACTAAATCAGCTGATAAGGTTTTGCTGTGGATGAAGATGTTTGCTGGGCTGTATTTAGGTGTTTGCTGTGAGTTTCCTCATGATATAAAATGAATGTTCTGTCCTCACTCAGCACTTGTTGATCCCCATCGATTCCCTGCTGTAAAAAAGAGAATTCCTTTGCTGCTCTCACCCTGAGGCACAGCGGGAGAAGGCAGGGAGGAGATTTACTCTGCCAGGACAGGGAGTTTAGTGCAGAGTGAAAAGTTTGGAGATAAAGTAGAGTCTTCCTTGGTTTTCAGGAATTAAGGAATTCCAACCTTTGTGTGCAGCATGCACAGACTCATGCTGCAGGGTCTGCACACCAGCATCTTTAGCATCATTTCAGAAAGGAAACTCAGATAAAATTTTAGTTTGAGATAATAAATTTGTCTCTATTTTTGATCTCAGGAGAGAGGAACAACCAGTTAATGGCCAGGATTGTCAGTGCAATCCTCCCAGGAGTGTGGCTCTGTTTGTTCCGAGCTGATGAACACAAAGTACATCCCTGCTGCATTGTTTTGCTTATTAGGATGATATTATTATTTTTTGCTAATAATTGTAATTGCAGAAGTGCACAGACAATGCTCTAATTACTTCAGACCATCAGCCAGAGAGAAATTGTTCAGGGCTATGAGTCCCTTTGCAGTAGCCTGGGCAGTTCCATTCCATCCCATTCCATTCCATCCCATCCCATCCCATTCCATTCCATTCCATTCCATTCCATTCCATTCCATTCCATCCCATCCCATTCCATTCCATTCCCCTCCCTTCCATTCCATTCGTGTCTGATGGATCCCATCAGGGTGTGGAAACCAGTCAGAGCCCAGGGGTCAGAGCCCAGCTCAGTGCTGCCTTGGATCCCCTGAATTCCAGAACCTTCTGAAGGAACCACTGTTATCCAGCTGAGCCCCAGGCTCTGCCAGCGTCTCCCAGAGACCCAGCTGAGGTCATGGATCACATCATCACTGCCTCTGCTGAGTCCTGGGAATCCTAAAATCATGGAATGTCCTGAGCTGGAAGAACCCACAGGATCATCCAGTCCAAAATGCACAGAAATCCCAAAATCTCACCCTGGGTAACCCTCGCAGTGCTGTCCAAACCCTCCTGGAGCTCTGGCAGGTTTGGGAATGTTCCCATTCCCTGGGGATCTGTTCAGTGCCCAGCACCCTCTGGGGAAGAACCTTTCCCTCAAACCCCTGGTCGATCCCACCACGATGCTGAATATTCCAGCAGGAGTATTGGGAACACAAACTTTGCTCTGGAAGCACGGGACTGATCCAAGCTCCTTCCTTCCTGCATGGATTTCACTCACATGGATTCTTTCAGGGACTCTCTCAGAACAAGGGTTCAGGTCTGGGTGTCACATTTCTACATCTGAAGAACATTTCAGCTTTTCTTGACTTCCTGAAACTTCTGCTAATCATCTGGAAAGATTTTTGCCAGTCTTTTGAAAAGGATTGGTTATTTCTCCCTACCTAGCTGTTCACTAATAGGATGAGCAGGTTAAATTCCCAAGGGTGTGGTGATAATTTACCCCATTTCTTCCAGGTCTGGCTGGGAATCAACCTGTCGGCCCCCCAGGCTCTAAAGCTATGGGGCTGTGATCTGTATATTTGAAATCAAAGCTTTGCAGCGCTAGAAATGTCATTCGAAAGTCCTCTTTTTTGATATTTTCTTTAGGAAAGAATTCCATTCAAACAGAAATGTTCCAGAGAACAAGAATGAAATGTCATCTTTTATATCTCTTCAAGCCCTATATTGTGAGTTTGTAATACAGCCAGGGCAATCCTTCAGAGCCACAGAGCTGCTGCACATCGGGATTTTGCCATGGAATATTGTATATTGTCTTCCGAAATGTCACCCTTTGTGCACCCGGGCTGGGCTGAGGGTGGAAATGTGAACAGGCTGAATTAATGTTTCATTTGATGTTGCTGGTAATTACAATCAGGATTAATTCCTTCAGTCTGAGAGCAGACTGGGCATTATGGGGATGGTAAATTATTGATTGTGAGTGGCAGGAGGTGGCTGAGCCACAGTGCTGCAGAGTGGCTGGGAAAGGTGAGGAAAGACAGGAATTCACAGAATCCCAGAAAGGGTGGGGTTGGGAGGGAACTTAAATCCCATCCATCCCACCCCTGCCTTGGCAGGGACACCTCCCACTGCCCCAGGCTGCTCCAAACTCCATCCAGCCTGGCCTTGGACACTGCCAAGGATCCAGGGGCAGCCACAGCTTCTCTGGGAATTCCATCCCAGGGCCTCAAACCCTCCCAGGGAAGGATTTGTTCCTAATCTCTAAATCAGCTCCAGGCCATGTCCCCTCCTCCTGGCACTGCCAGGACCCCAATTCCAGAGCTCTGTCCCACCCAGGCTGCATCCTCATCCTCATCCTCCTCCTCCCTCTGCTGTTTCTCAGAGCAGTTTGGACTTTATGACTTTTCCCAGCCCTCCATCCCTTGGATCTCCCTGCAGAACTCCCTGTGGCTGCAAGGAGGGCAGAGCCAGCGGGATGTGCAGGAGCTGGGGCACTGCTGTGAGTGTCCCCAAAATCCTTTGGCACAGCCTGGCCAGCCCTGCAGACTCTCAGGGCCATTGGCACAGTTCCATAGCACAGCAGCACTTGGGGAGGAAAGCAGGCAATGTTGGTTTGCCCCAAACCTTTCCTGCTCCAGTCACAGCTGCTGGGCTCCTCCNGCCAAGGATCCAGGGGCAGCCACAGCTTCTCTGGGAATTCCATCCCAGGGCCTCAAACCCTCCCAGGGAAGGATTTGTTCCTAATCTCTAAATCAGCTCCAGGCCATGTCCCCTCCTCCTGGCACTGCCAGGACCCCAATTCCAGAGCTCTGTCCCACCCAGGCTGCATCCTCATCCTCATCCTCCTCCTCCCTCTGCTGTTTCTCAGAGCAGTTTGGACTTTATGACTTTTCCCAGCCCTCCATCCCTTGGATCTCCCTGCAGAACTCCCTGTGGCTGCAAGGAGGGCAGAGCCAGCGGGATGTGCAGGAGCTGGGGCACTGCTGTGAGTGTCCCCAAAATCCTTTGGCACAGCCTGGCCAGCCCTGCAGACTCTCAGGGCCATTGGCACAGTTCCATAGCACAGCAGCACTTGGGGAGGAAAGCAGGCAATGTTGGTTTGCCCCAAACCTTTCCTGCTCCAGTCACAGCTGCTGGGCTCCTCCTCAGCCTCTTGGGAGCGTCTGGGGAAAAGAGAGAGATGGGATATGAAATGCAGCCATTACAGGGGAAATTTCCATTTTGCCAGGGCTAGAAAGAGGCATTAAGCTGTAATTAAAAAGTTATTGGAAAGCTCCACGAGGCTCCAATTCAATTTAATGAATGCAGCTCTCCGTCCATCAGCAGCACAAACGTTACAGTGCAACTTCATTGGGACACAAACCTGGATTTTACCTGTTCAAATGCTGGATGTAATTATCATTTGCTCATCTCCATCCCAGAGGTGGGAATTCTGCAAAACTGGAATTTTTATGTTTTATGTACCCAAGTTCTTCTCCTTCTAACCAGAAAATGACCCAACTTGTGCAGGTCTGCAAATTATGTTTAAAAAGCAATTATGCTGTTGAAGCCAACACAGTTGCTGAGTATAAATCCAAATACACAGAATTTAGTGGGAGCATTTTGTATTTATTAATTCCTAATTAGCACTGCAGAGATGTTAGAAAAAAACCTATCAAAAACTTTTACACAGCAGATCTATGAAAAGCTTTACAATACTAAGTTATATCTGTATATAGTATAAAATCAATGGAACTGTTTAGAAAATTAGAGGTACCATTGTGAGAACAAAACACTAATAAGAAATAAAACCTCTTGTTTAGTTTAAATTAGGGAATAAAACTGCCGGGCTGCTGTTTGCATTTGTATTTTTATGCACCCAGAAGGCCTTAATGCATCTTCCTGACAAGGCTTTGGAGGAACAGAACTGGAAATGGGATTGGGAAGTCCAGAGTTTGGGTTCTGTTTATGGAAGCAGCAGCTTTGCCAGGGGCAGCATTTTCCATTTTCCATTTCACATCTTCATTTTTCAGCTCAGCATGTCGCAGAGTCAGCTCCTCCTGCTGGAATTTACAAATTAAGATAAAAGTAGCCAAAAGTCGATATGTTTTAATGAAAAATGCTCACGTTCACAGGCAGGGTTTTGGAGCTGCAGTTTTCCCTTCCCTGTTCTCTTTTCCAGGGGAAAAGTTTGCATTCAGCTCTCCTCACCTGGGTAGAACACAGTGTTGGTAACCCAGCACTGATACTCACTGTTTTGTACTCCTGTAGAAATTCTAAACTACAAGAAAAACACTTGTGAATTCAGCATCATTCTTTAAATGTGACAAAACAACCTGAACTTTAATTTTTTCCCCCAAAGAAAAACAGATCAGCACAATAACAACAGGCAGCATTTGCTGATATTGGTGTCTCTCAGTGTCATCAGGATTTAAAACTTTGCAAAATTCAGTTCTCTCTCATTTCTTTCATAAGAAGTAGAAGGAGCATTGATTGTTACCACATGAAAAATACCAATGAGCAGCACCCAGGCTGTGTTTCCCACTGGAATAAAGATGGAAATGTGCTGCTGGTGCTTCCAGCTTCTGGGAAGGACTTTCCTGGTGGCCAACCTGACCTGCAGGAGTTTTGCTGCTCCTGCCACGGAGTTCAGCCTCTTCTGCCATGGCACAGGCAGCAGGAGAGGAGGAAACTCCTCCAGTTGTGCCAGGGGAGCTCCAGGTTGGATAGCAGGGAACATTTCTTCCCCAAAAGAGCTGTGCATCCCTGCCACAGCTGCCCAGGGCAGTGCTGTCCCCGTCCCTGGGGGATTGCAATCCCTGTGGAGGTGGCACTTGGGGACACAGGGCAGGGTGGCCTTGGTAGCGCTGGGGACTCGATGGGATCTGCAGGCTCTTCCAACCTGAACCCCTCTGGGATCCTGTCACTCAAATGAAGTTTATATCAGTCAGCAAAGTTTTCATTTTTTCCCAAGCGTTGCCATTTCCCAAGCTGGTATTCCCAGTATTCAGGGAGAGTGTTCACCATTCATTTATAACCACTTTGGTGCCCAGTGAGGATTGCACTTCCCTTTGTCTCAGGGAGCTCCAGGTGTCCCTGCAGGGGCTGAGAGGAACCCTCATTCCTGGCCATTCCCAGCCATTCCCACTGATTTCCAGCCATTTCCAGGCATTCCCAGCTATTTCCAAGGATTCCCAGCAATTTCTGGCCATTTCCAAGGATTCCCAGCCATTCCCAGCTATTTCCAAGGATTCCCAGCCATTCCCAGCTATTTCCAAGGATTCCCAGCAATTTCTGGCCATTTCCAAGGATTCCCAGCCATTCCCAGCTATTTCCGGCCATTTCCAAGGATTCCCAGACATTCCCAGCAATTTCCGGCCATTCCCAGCCATTCCCAGCCATTCCTGGCCATTCCCAGCCATTTCCCGGCTGGCTGCAGTGGATGGGAACTGGGAAATGGCATTTCCAAGATAACCACAGGAAGAGCGAGGTGCTGCCTGGCTGCTGATGTGGGTTTGTCAATAGTCCCATCCACGGCTTTGTGTTTAATAGGCTTTGATGGACTTTTCTTCCATTAATTTGTCTAATTGCCTTTCAAATCCATTTATGTGTCTGGCTCCCACGGCATCCTGTGGTAATGAATTCCACGCTTTAATTACGCACTCTGTGAAAAACTACTTTCTTTCCTTTGTTTTGCACCCACTCTCTAATTATTTTCTGACAACCCTTTGTTCTCACGTTTTGAGGAACAACAAATAATTGTTGGCCACTTCACACTTTTGCTGCCATCGTGGTTTTCTCTGCTGCTCCTCCTGCCTTTCCTCCCCGAGCTGAGCAGGGCTGGGGTTGATATTCTTTTGATCAGAACCTCTGCTTGTTCTTCTGGAGGGTCTGAGGCCCTGGAATAGAATTCCCAGAGAAGCTGTGGATCCCTGGCAGTGTCCAAGGCCAGGCTGGAGCAGCCTGGGACAGTGGAAGGTGTCTCTGCCATGGCAGGGGTGGGATGGATGGGATTTAAGGTCCCTCTGAACCCAAACCCGTCTGTGATTCTGGAATCCCATCACTTCACAATTCCTATCACATTTTCCACACCTTCTTTAGGTATTCTAACCCATTTCTGGGTTATATGCAACCTGTGGCTCTGAATCCAGGAGATCTCAGTCCCCCTTGCATGGCTCTCGGGCAGGGAGGTGAAACTGCTGTTTATTTTCAGGAAACACCTTTGGTATCCCAGGGAATCACTGCTGGGAGCGATCCTCCCTCCCAGGACAACCTGGCTGTGTCCAGGCTGTACAAACACAGACACCCCGACAGGTGAAACAATGGCTTTCTCAGCCGTGTCACACCTGTGCCAGCGCTTCATGCCTCCAGGTGACAGAGAAATTCAGCTCAGGTCACCCAAACCCAAGGCATTCCTGCCAAAGCCCTGTCTACGCAGGAATTGTCCCTGCAGGGATTGTCCCTGCAGGGATTGCCCATAAAGGGATTGTCCACACAGGGATTGTCCCTGCAGGGATTGTCCCTGCCCAGGTCCCTGCGGGGCTCTGGGGCAGGCAGTGCTCACAGCTGAGGTGCCTCTTGTGGCTGAAAAGGATTGAAATTACTGCAATGAGACTCGCAATGAAATAATCGGCAGTTTATCCTCTCCTGTCCCTGCTGAGGTGAAGAGTCTGGTTTCCATGGCTTAGGGTGGCACCAGGAGTGTCCCAGCCTGGGCTCTGGGGCTCTGCACCCACACCCAGCACTTCAGCACCATCAACTTCAGAGTCCTCCTTTATGGTTTTCGAGAAAAGTCAACATTTCCTCATATTCCAAAACCAAATTCCTTTTGTAACACGATGAACCTCCTGCACAATGATGGCTGTGAATTTGCTTGAGGATTCTCCCCAGTGTGATGAGTCGCCAGCAAGGACAAGGTCACCCCAGAAACCCCAGAATCTGCTGTTTTACCAAGAAACCCTTGGAGCTGGTTTGCTTCTCTCCTGTTTGCTCTCCCCCCGCTGGGCACTGGGGGAAAAGGAGGCTCAGAGGAGCCCTCTGACTCCCTTCATGCCATTTTTAGCTCCTCCATGGGCTGGAGGTGTCTCAGCTTCCCAGCACAGCCTGGAGGGCAAGGAGTTAACTGGGCTCGCTCCTGTTCCTAAGCAAGCAACTGTAAATAACACGTTTATGAGAGCTGGCTGTAAATAATGCAAATATCCCATTAAATGTTCCCAGGCAGGCAGCAAGACGTGGGCTCACCTCGGAGAGATTAGAGGCTAAGTTAGAGGGTAATTGTGTATGGCATCCAAACGTAATAAAGTTCCCCTGTCAGGGCAAGTGCAGCCTGAGGAGCTCGGGGAGATGGTGCAGCTGAAATGCTCCGATTTGCTGCTCATCCCTCAGCTTCCTCAGGTGACAGCTTGGATTTCTCCTCCTGCTCCCACCCAGTGCCATAAATCCAGCACAGGGGGAGTTCTGCAGCCTGTGCGACACCCGGGATATCGCAACACTGCCAAAAGTACTCTGTCTTGCTTTCCCTCTAGTTTTATTTTCTGGTTTTTTATAGTTCTTTTTCATTTGAGTTAAGCTTATTTAGCAGACTTTAAGAGACAAGAGGAGGCAGGACAAGGCAGTAGTGTTTCACATTTTTTTTCCCCATCCTTTTTTCCCTGCCCATCTCCTCACAGTTGTACAGAGCAGGTTCAGGAAATTTCCAACTCTGTGCCTTGAAATCCGCCGTTTCAGAAGGACACTGAGATTGTTAAGGCTCATTTAGTAAAAAATAATTAGTGAAGTAAGCCCTGTTCTAGATCCTAATCAGCATCAAGCCCTTTCTGCCCTATACCTGCACAGGATGGGGTTTCCCTCTGCTCTGCTCCTAATCTGGGCTTTAATCCTTCGCCACGCTTTGCTCCTAATGAGCTCAGAGGCTGCAAACGTTGCGGTGTTGCAGTGTTTCACACCCAGACAAGTTCTGTAACCATGGTTTCCTTCCCGTGCTGCTTCTCAAGAGCAGGAGGTTCTTTCCAGCAGGGATAAATGGATTGCCAGGAGGCTGGGATAACGCCTGGATCTCTCCTTGCTGACGTTTGGAAACCCAAAGTGAAGCCGTGGGCAGCACCAGCAGCCCTTCCAGCCCAGAGCCCCAGGAAGAGCTCTTTGGTCCCCGAGGGAGGAGAGCAGCTTTGTCCATCCAGGCTGAAGGAATTCATCCACCTGAGGCACACCTGGCAGGGCGTGAGCAGCTGAGCTGAGCTGGTGAGGGCAGGGAGAGCCAAATCTGCAGGGAATGAGGCTGGAATGTGCTCAGCATCTCGATCCGTGCTGCCACCTCCTCAGCCTGCCCAGCCTTCTCCTGGCGTGGATTCTCTTTTCCTCTCAGTGAAGGAAATACCGAATATCCGTGGCTGTGGTTCTGCAGTCGTTGCTGTGGCCTCTGGTGGGCATCGTCCAAAGGAAATGCCAGCAGGCATCATTGCTTTGTCCCTTGTCACCCGCAGAGCTCCCGGGGTGGTGCTGCTACCCTGCGAACTTTGAAAAGTGTGCTTTCTGTCATTTTCTCTACTTCTCTCGTTTATTTATTATTTTTTTTTTCCTCTAGGAAACAAACTTTACTCTGGCTCAGCTCCAATCTCCTTTCTTACCTGGGTTGTTGTCCTGCTCGGGCTTCACTCCAATTATTGCTTCTCTTTCGAGAGCTTTTAAAATGGCTTTTCCCCTCCAGCAGCTGCACTTGAAAGCTGTTCAGGGCTGATCTCCCGGGGGTTTGTGGCTCCCAGCTCCCCTGGGCTCTGGCTCTCCGCGTGAAGAGTTTATTCCTTTGTAGTGCAGGATAATTTGGGAGGAGCAGCAGATTCCCGGCGAGGCACGGCAGGAATTGTCGGGATGAGGCTGCAGAGCAAGGAGAGCTCATCCTGGCTCTGCCAGCTCTGTCCTCCTGCAGCAGGAAGGTGTTGAGCAGAACGGGGTGGATCAGCCCGGCTGTCACTGGCTGGAGCCTTCATTAGGGAACTTGTCAGGGCTGACATGGCAGCTGAACATCAGCGCTGATTTCTGGAATAATTACCTGCAGTGCTCCCCAGGTCACTCCTGCGCTGTCCTTGTCACAGCAGTGCTGCTCTCCTGCCCAGGGCAAGGCGGGTTCCTGGGGCTCAGGGCTGCCTTGGCAGCTGCTGGGGAGGAGAGGAGTGGGAGCAGCTTGGCCAGAGCTTGGGGAGCACAGGATGTGTCCTGCAGCTGCTCTGGGGCTGTGATCAGTGCTCTGTGCTCCTGTCACTGCTGTGCCCTCGAGCACCTCGGGTCATGGCATTGCTGAGCTGGGAAATGACCTCCAGGATCACGGGATTGCTGAGCTGGGAAATGACCTCCAGGGTCACCACGTCCAGCCTGGCCAGCTGGGTTTCTTCTGGAAGCTGCTCTGTGGTCTCTCCTGTGTGAGCTGAGAGGTGATGAAGGGGCAGCTTGAAGGAGATCCTCTGGGGCTCACAGAATCACAGAATCACCAAATCACAGAGACACAGAGTCAGAGTCACAGAGTCACACAGAGTCATAGAATCACAGAATCACCAAATCACAGAATCATAGAATCACAGAATCACCAAATCACAGAATCACAGAGTCACAGAATCACTGGGCTGGAAGAGACCACCCAGTCCAACCCCTGCCCTAACACCACCTCAGCTAAACCATGGCACTCAGTGCCACATCCAATCTATTTTTGATCACATCCAGGGGTGGTGACTCCACCACCTCCCTGGGCAGATGATTCCAGAACTTTATAGCTCTTTCAGTAAAAAACTTTCTCCTAACATCCAACTGAAATTTCCCTTGGCACAGCCTGAGACAGTGTGCTCTTGTTCTGTCAGCTGCTGCCTGGAAAAAGAGACCAACCTGACTACAAACACCCCTCAGGCAGCTGTAGAGAGTGATAAAGTCTCCTTCACACCGATCCAAACCAGACCTCCATGAGGACACACATGAAATGTGCCCCAAACCATTGGCATGGGACTGATGTATAGATTTTTAGCCCTGAAGAAACCATCAATGACAATCTGATCTGATGAGTTCCGATGGTGCAATTGTTATACCCAAACCCAGCTGCTCTTTCAGCTAAAGCACACCTTTTAGAAAAGAAATCCATCCTCACCTGAGGACCAACGTGTGCCTCGGGAAACCTGGCTTGAACTCTGGCAGAGTTCATTTAAATGGAATCTGTCTTGAAATCTCAGCCAGTGGGTCTCTGGCTATCCGGGTAGTTTGAGTTGTTTTCTCTTGGAAATGTTTTCTCTCAAGTGAGTAGATCAGTGGTGTCAGCTCCTCCTCCTGGCTGGGCAGATGTGACATCCAGGTTGTGATGTCTGTGCAGAGCCAAGCTTGGGCTCCGTGATCCCTCTGGGTGCCTTCAGGATATTCCATGATTCTTCGTAATCTAATCGAGTTATTTGGATAACTGCCTAATTTCTAGTGTTCTATTTGCATTAGGATAAGAGAATAAATATGCATAAATAAAAATTATGTTCAAATAGAATGAAGCCAGCAACGATTCCTTCCCAGTGCTGCAAACCAATTAAAAAGTTAGACACATGTATGGCTGTTCTTCCATACAAAAACTGCCTAAAATACCTTCAAAACCTATTTAAATTCTGGCTTGTGTGTTATATTAGTTCATTATAAAGCCTTTTAGTTAATTCACTTTATCCTTAAAGGCCTAAAATTCTAATTAAATTTTATATCACACACCCCATCATTAATATATTCCTTTTAAATCGTTTATAATTCATTGTCTTTATCACTTTTACAATTAAAAACATTACTCTAGTTGGGATCTCAGCAACAAGCAGCAGCTGCCTCTCCAAGAAACACTGAAGAGACACAGCAAACCTTATCTCAACATTGCTTTTTGCTCCTTGTGTCCCAATCCTGCTTCCAGAGGTGACTCAAAGAAATCTCTCCATGGCAGGGAGAATCCCTGACATTCCCAGTTCTCCCCATTCCCACAAACCATGGAACACTGGCAAGGCTGGCAGCGGGAGGCTCACGGATTTTCCAAGCAAATAAATGCTTTAGAGGATTATTTCCAAATCATCTTTTTCAAAAATAATCAAAAATCTGCATTTCCCTGCCTGTTTTGGGGTGGGTTTGCTCTGCCCTGTCCAGGATGTCTGCAGCTGCTCAGGTCCTGCAAGGACTCCATTTGCATTATTAATGTGCTTTTAACAAATGATCTATAAGGAGCAAGCTGTGACTATTGAGCACAATTACCACTCAAATGAGAGTTCTAATATTGCAGCATCTGGTGGTGCTGCCAGTGGCCAACTCAGCCTCCCAGCAAGGCAAATCTGTGCAGCAAGCAGCATTCCTGAGCTGGAAATATCCTGGAGAAAGAAAGGAAGGATGTGCAAGTCTTGTGTTGGGTGTAGAAACAAATTCTGCAGTTTGTTATCTCCTGGGATAACTCACCCAGCAAGCTGAGCTGGTTTATGGCAGAGATTTTTAGAAAATATTCACTTTGTTGTCACTGGAATGATCTCAGCATCCACATAGAGTTTGGGGCCACGCTGGACACACTCACTGCCTTGGGGTGCTGGGAGCTGAGCAGATAATTGAATTCCAGCAGCGGCATCAATCTGATCAGTGCTGCAAATGGACACTAGATTAGCATCTTTGCTAACGTGGAGTGATTCGGGCAGGAATTACAGACAGGATATTTGCATCATGTCTTCAGCCTAAGGGCCAGAGCTTTTGGGAGGCTGCAAACAACAGCTTGGGTTTGGAAGGCTTTGGTTCTCCTTTGGTGACCATCAGGTGCCACAGAGCAGGGTTAGGAGCTCTCAGTCACTCAGATCAGGGTTAGGAGCTCTCAGGGGACTCAGATCAGGGTTAGGAGCTCTCAGTCACTCAGATCAGGGTTAGGAGCTCTCAGGTGACTCAGATCAGGGTTAGGAGCTCTCAGTCACTCAGATCAGGGTTAGGAGCTCTCAGGTGACTCAGATCAGGGTTAGGAGCTCTCA
>VZRM01001616.1:26611-109210 GCA_013397955.1 Grantiella picta
GCAGCCCTGACTGCCTCAGCACTGGGAGCTCAGTGTGGATTTTCAGCACTGAAAACCTTCACAGTTTTCTGCTGCTGCCACTGAATCTTTTCTTTCTCAAAGCCACAAGAGCTTCACAAGCTGTTTTCTTCCATGGATCTGTGTAGAAAACACTTCCACTGCTGCACTTCAATCTGATTTCTTAAAATTACAGAATCCCAGCATGGTTTGGGCTTGGAAGGAACCTAAATCCCATCCAGTGCCACCCCTGCCATGGCAGGGACACCTTCCACTGTCCCAGGCTGCTCCAAGCCCCAATGTCCAACCTGGCCTGGGACACTGCCAGGGATCCAGGGGCAGCACAGCTTCTCTGGGCACCCTGTTTGCAATTATGTTAATTATCCTAATTGCTGTTCCAAAGCTGGAGCTGCAGAAGTTGCCCCAAGCCCACCTGAAGCACTCCTGGCTGCAGGATGAGGTGTTGCCACCTCCCTCCCCGTTCAGCCTGCAATGAATCCTTCCAGCACCTCAGGGTTGTTTTTTCATCTTTCATTTCCCCCTCAGATTGTGTTTGGGTTTGTTGTTGGTTTTAACTGTCATCAGCCCCTCCATTTGTAACCCTTTTCCCAGTCTTTTTTATTTTCTCCTTTGCCGCATTAAGATGCAATTATATACTTCAGCTAATTGCCAGTTACTTAGTGTCAAAATGCATAATGTGTCTGAAATGTCCTCGCCTTCTCTTTGTCAGAACCCCGTGTAGAACAAGAACAAACACAAGCTATTAGTCTTGTCACGAATTCACCTGAAAATATATTTTTTTTCCCTCGATCCATCGCATGTTTGGGTGCAGTGTTGTGATTGTAAGGCATTTAAAACGTATCAACTTTCTATTAGAAATTATTAGTTCTTGAGGGAGTTTTTTGTGCAGGACTTATTTACTCAGAATTATAAATTCACATTTGGTTTGGCACAGACTCGGGGGCTGATAAATCTGGGACCAGTTTTACAGACTAATGTAACTGGACGGCAGCAAGTGCCAAAAAGCATTAGGAAAATGGAAATCTGTTTCACAGCTGAATTTTACCCTTTTAGAGACACTGAATGTATTTGAATATTTTATTTCAGATATGTGTGAGGTAGTTGGGAAAAGGTTTAAATTTTAAAAATGGCATAATTAATGGCAGAGCTAATAATGGCACACCTGGCTGAGGTGTGTTTGCTTCTAAAAAAGGAGCTTTTTCAGTTCACTTTGGCAGACTGTCGGATTTTTATTTTAAAGCTCTTAAGTCACATTATTTTTGGCACATAAAAATTATTTTTAAAGGAAAATTAGATAGATCCAGAGTCAGAATTGGGTGAGGGAATGCTGGAGGAGTTTGACGTGAATTGTTGTGCCAGGAATGCATCAGGAATGGTTTGGAGTTGAACTGGAGCTGCATCAGTGCCTATTAAAATAAACTGTTCCGCAGCCTGGGTCACAGGAGGCACACTTGGGAATTTGAGAGGGAACCAACAACTTGAATCTGTCATTTCCATCATTTTTGGGAGCTTTTTTTTGCCAGCATCTCCTGGGATCCCTGCCATGCCAGGCTGCCCCCTGGGCATTTTTAGGGTCACTTTGGGGTTGCTTTGGAGAAACACCCAAAGCTCCTCTCCAGTAAGGTTTGAAAAGAGCTCCAAGATCCACATTTCCCGTGGGCTGGAGTTCAGCAGCTTGTGGGACTTTGGGAAATGGAAGAATTCCCATTTCTGGCAGTTTGCTTCCTGCGAGTTGTAAAATTGGAGTCTCGGGAAGGCAGTGGGGCTTCAGCAGGCAGGTTTTGTTGTGTTCTTGGACTTAGTTTCTTTAAAGAAAAAATTGTCCCTCAGAGAAAATCTATTTAATTCTGGGGTTTAATAAAAAATTACAGGAAATCTTCAGGATCTGGCATTCCACAGCTTTCTGCATCCGAACTGCCAGTTCATGAAAAGTTTAACGAGCAACCTAGCTAAAAACATCAACCAAATTAAAAGCACACAGGGAGTGATTGTGCCTCAAACCTCCCTCCATTCAGCTGTTCAATATTTGCTAATTTGGATGATGTTTGGCATGAGAAAACAACAATCAAATGTAGTTTTGCCTATAGCTCTGTGTTATAACCACCAGTGAAAGGGGATTATTGCAAATGCAGCCAAGAGGAGCCAGGAGAGGAAACACTGAATATTCCCTGACCAGCCTCTGGGATGAGGGAACAGAGCTGCAGCCTCTGGAGGTTTTGGGGGGTTTGGGAGCTCTGCAATCTCCCTGGGAGAGTTTAGCCACCCCAGCCCACTGCAGGGCAGGGGCAATGTGGTTCTGCTCCTGAAATCTCCTATTTAATCCTCCCTTTGGCCAGGGAGACATTGCCTGCTTGGCTTCCCCTGGAGCTCACTGCTCACAGGCTGGGGAACAATTCAGAGATCCTGGTGGATTCCTTCCCACTCAGGGTATCCTGGGATTCTGGGGCTCCTCTGTGGCTGCTGGGATCGAGGGCAGCCAGGAAATAAATCACAACGCCAAATAAATCATACCATAAATATGACTAATAAATCACACAACGCCAAATTCTACATTTTGTAAGATTTTGCAATCCCAAAAAAAAAGGCAAAACGTTACTCAATGAGCCCAATGCAGGCTCTTTGTCATGGCCAGGCGAGTGGAATTTAGTGAAAATAACCCAAAATGAGGAACCCCAGCAGTCTGCCCCAGGGCTGGTGGCTTTCCCTGTCTCACTCCCTGCTCTGCCTGCCTTTCCCCCTTCCACTCTTGCTTTCCTCTCCTCCACGGCTGATTTTCTCCTCCCAAAGCTCTTTTTCTTGCTGTCTGCTTCTCTTTCTCATTAAACTTGTCTTGGCTCTGAGCAGCCTGACCCAGTGTTTGGCTGCCAGGGTGAGTTTCACTGGCTGCTTCATCTGCTTCGAGTACAAAAATATTGATATTTACTGAGCTTGTTGTAAAAATCAATATTGCAGGAGCAGCTGCTGTGTGAGGAGCTGTCCTGCACACCGAGAGGGAAATGGGAAATGGGGAAAAAAGGGAGAAAAGCTGAGGTGCTGGGCTGCTCAGGGAGCTCTGGAATGGCAGGAAAAAAGACATTTGGAGTGTGGAAATAAGCCAGGGAAAGGCTGGGAGAACTGGGGTTGCTGAGCCTGGGGAGGATGAGGCTCTCAGGTGATTTTAGGATCAGCTTTGCAGTGCCCAAAGAGCCTCCAGGAGACAAGGAGAGGAGCTCTGGGACAGCAGAAGGTGTCCCTGCTCTGCAGGGTGGCACTGCGTGGCTTTAGGGTCCTCCCAACCCACACCACGCTGGGATTTTATGGTTCCATGCTCTGGGCTGTCTGGCCATTCCCACAGGGATTCCCACAGGGATTCCCACAGGGATTCCCACAGGAATCCAGTAGTGGCTGAGGGATGATCCCAGCAGCAGGAGCTGCCAAAAACAGGATAACTCACTGCGTAGATGGAGGTTCTCCCAATGGATTTTAACAAAAGGAGCTGAGAATTACATGGACAAGAGTTCATCTATTTCTTAGCCGTGTGGGAAAAGGTTAATTGCTGAGGAAATGTGCTTTTCCCCCCATTCATGTCCTAGGATTTAAAGGGAGAGGGAGAGCCTGGCCTCTGAGCAAATCCTTAATAATTACCACTGCCACAATATATACATGAAATTCAAGCTTCCTCATTTGCTAAATAAGTCCAGATTTCTCCACTTGAAGCTGCCTTAGGGAAGCTTGAACTAAGAGAGTTTTTTTCTTCATTTTTCTGAAATGTCTCTTTTCGGGGATAGGAGCTTCCTGCTCATCCAAGTTACCTGGTGAAAACGAGATGAAAGTGCTCCAGCCACACTTCCCAGGCTGCGTTATGCAAATATGATCTGTACAGCACCATTCCCTCGGGAACGAAGCTTTTAAAGCCTTTAAAGTCATGGAAACCTCCTCAGGGTTTGGCTTTTCCAGCCCTGCCGTCACCCGGTGGTTGGATCTCAGCTCAGCAGGAACCTCTCGGATTTCTCACTAATTCCCCTGATTAATCTCTACAAAGTTTGTTTGCAACTGTAAAATACTTGCTGCGAATCAAAGCACTTCAAGAGCTGTTCAGTATTCAGCAGGATGTTCCTCCCCACTCCCTCGGGAATCTCCACGCTGGGAGTTTTGAGTCCCGAAGCACCTTGGGTGTGAATTCTCATTAACTCCTCTCTCCCCGAGGATGCTCTGGGTTGGGCAGCTTGCTGGCGAGGAGAAAGGGTTTAGTGGTTCAAAACGGGATTTTTCATGGCCTCAGCTGGGCTTCCAGAAGGGAACGGAGAGTTCGGGAATGCTGCAGGAATTTCCAGCTCCACCAGGGAATGTCAGAATAACATCAGGCTGGGATGAACCACTCAGCACAGGGTTTGTTGGAAGGGATGGAGGAAGGACAGTGCCAAGCTTCAGAAGGATTAAGATATCTTAATGGGTTCTTGGTTGGCTCCTGTGGCACTTCTTGAGCACAGAATTCGAATTTTAATTCTGAATTCTGAGTATTCTTTAAATTAATGGGCAAATGTAGACAATAATTAAGCACTATAAAATACTGCATAGGTTTGAAAATGGCTTCTCTGATAGTTTTCTCCTTTCTGTCCCACCCTGTCCTGTGACATTTGTGAGGTTTTATGCAAAGTTTGGGCTGTGCTGGTGCTCTCTGAGAATTTGGGGAATTGCAGTTTGAATTATTTGTCAAGGGCAGCCAGAACCTTAGAAATGCCTTGCTTTATGTTTTATAGGCTGCAATCAAAATAAATAAATGGGGCTGAGAGCTCAAATGAGTGTCTGCACAGTGGGCAACAGCACTTCAAATGCTTGGGAGCATTAGGAGGCTGGAAAATATTCCAGCAGCATATTGAACAATGGGAATCTCATCTGGAGCCACGCAGCCAATTCCGTTTGCAGCCCTCAGCTCTAATTAAGATTGACAAGGTTATCCAGAGAAGGAGAATAAATATTACAGCAATCTGAGATATGTTGACACACGACTGAAGAACTACATGAAATTAAATTTCTGGACAGGAAATATGAGCACAATTAAGACAAGGCTACTTGAGAAAATGGAGGGAATACTAGTGAGGGGATTCTTGGGTTATGAGGTCTTCAGCTGATTTTGTGCCATTTTTACAGAATTGATTTGGGCTGGAAGGACCTTAAAGATCATCTTGTTCCACCCCTGCCATGGCAGGGACATCTTCACTCTCCCAGGCTGCTCCAAACTCCATCCAGCCTGGCCTTGGACACTGCCAGGGATCCAGGGGCAGCCACAGCTTCTCTGGGAATTCCATTCCAGGGCCTCAAACCCTCCCTGGGAACAATCCCTAATTCCCAATATCCCATCCCAAAATGGCAATTTGAAGCCATTCCCCCTTTCCCTTGGAAACAGTCTCTCTCCATCTCTCCTGTCACTCCCTTCAGGTCCTGGAAGGCACAATTAGGTGACCCTGAAGCTTCTCTTTTCCAAAATCGTGTGCTGAGAATGGGATCCTCAAGCAGGGACAGGAATGCCTGGGTGTCCTTTCTGCTGGGAATGCTTTTTCTCCTGGAGTTGCAGACCTTGCTTGGGAGGACAAGCTGATTAATCTCAGTTCTCTGTGGCTCTCACTGATTAATTACCCCATCTGGTTCAGGCTGTTTGCAGGGCTCTTCAAATGTTTGGGGTTTTAAATAGTGAAAGATGCAGAGCAAAGCTTTTCAGCCAATCACAGGTCTGAAAGGAATGACCACATTCCACCTGCTCCTGGAGGAGTTGCTCCAAACCACTTGGATTCCCAGTGCAATCTGCTCTGCTGCTGGAGTGTGGGGAGCTGTGGCATTGCCTCCAGGATCCTCTGCCTTCCTCGGGACTTTTATTCCATGGTTAGAGGAAGGTCTTTGACACTTATTCTTATAGAAAAGTAAAATACCAGGACTGGCACAAGGTGCCCAGAGAAGCTGTGGCTGCCCCTGGATCCCTGGCAGTGTCCAAGGCCAGGCTGAATGGGGTTTGGAGCAGCCTGGGACAGCAGAAGGTGTCACTGCCATGGCAGGTGGGATGGATGGGATTTAGGGTCCTTTCCAACCCAAACCTTTCCAGCATTCTGTGCTAATATATTGATTATAGCAGGGTACAGTCTTTGCTCCTGCTCAGTACAAAAGCTGATCCAAGGCTGGCAGAGCTCAGGTGTGATGTGGGAACAGCTCTGGTTCCCTTCCGTGGTGTGATGTGCCCGAGGACATCATTCCTCAGTGGATCCATCCCGGAGCGCTCCTGTCTCACCCCACTGCAGCCTCCATGCAATCAGCACTGGAAAGGAAGCCCGGGGATCTCAAATCGGCTCCAAGCGGGCAGGGAGCAGCTGGAACATCGCTAAGCTCCCGGCAAGAGCATTTAGAGCATTTGTCTGGGAGGGAGAGGAGAGGTGGATTAGCAATCCCGGGAATGGAGTTGGTTTTAATGAAGTCACTCTCTGCAAATATCACGGCGACGTTCCACCTGTAGTTTCAATTATTTCCGCTCAAAACACGGTCAGGTTTGGGGCTGGTTTGTTTGATTTCTCCTCTCTCCCAGCTCTGTGAGATCATCTTCCCTCGGGGAGCTGTTGGAATTCTTTCCAGTTGCATTTCCTCCAGGATGAGGAGAGGAACAGTGGCTGGGATCTCCTGGCCCTGAGCAAACCCTGGTTTGGGGATCTCTGCTCACCCCCAGCCTACCAGGGAATTGGGGAAGGCAGCAGATTTTCCCATTAATTGAAATAAACTCTGATAAATAGCTGGGGCTGTACGTGCGAGATGAATAATTCAGTGAGAGGATGTTGCTGTATTTTTCAGCTCTTTCCAGAGCACAGTTCTCGTTTCTCCTCTGAGGTGTTCCAGGGGAAACAGGGCAGGCTGGGGGCTTGGAGAACAGAGGGAACAGAGCAGGTGGGGTGAGAGGGAAGCAGGGGCTGGGGTGAGGGGAGAGCAGGAATTGGGGTGAGGGGACAGCAGGAAGTGGGGTTGGGGAGAGCAGGAATTTGGGTTAGGGGACAGCAGGAATTGGGGTTGGGGAGAGCAGGAATTGGGGTTGGGGACAGCAGGAATTGGGGTGAGGGGACAGCATGGACAGGGGTTGGAGGACAACAGGAACAGGAGTTGGAGGACAGCAGAAATTGGGGCAGGAAGACAGCAGGAATAGGGCTTATGGGACAGCAGGAATTGGGGTTCGGAGACAGCAGGGACAGGGAGCAGAGGACAGCAGGGACTGAGAGCAGAGGACAGCAGGGACTGAGAGCAGAGGACGAAGGCTTTGCCGACACCAAATCCCGATTAACGAGCGCCTCCTTCCCTCGCCTCCCCTCCTGACCTGGTTTCGCCGCTCTGTCAGCACTCAGTGGCTCTGAGCTGCAGGGCTGCAGCGATCATCGGGCGGTCATTCCTGCCGGGATTTCCCCGGGCAGGCAGGGAGGGATGCTGGTGCTGGGCAGGAGCGATCACAGCCCGGGGAGCTCGGGAGCTGCCCCTGCATCTTCCCGAGGCATCTCCTGGTGTGTTTGGACTGAAGCTTTTCTCAGCCCGAATGTCAGCGCCGTTCAGTGCCGCCCTGAGTCAGCCCTGTTTGTAAATAATGATTTTCTGGTGATGGATGCACAGCACACAGCCATTCCATACCCACACTCGGTGTTTGGGGTTTCACGGCACTGATGCAGCAGAGATGAGCAGGATGCACTTTTATCAGTGATCCAGGATGGGGATCAGGCTGTCCTGTCTGGAATCACCCTGCGCTGGAGTGCAGAGTGCAATTATCCACACAGTCATTCCCATTCTTTGCTGTGGATTTTTCCTCTGCCATCCAAGCGCCTCCCAACGCCAGGGAACGCAAATACATCACCTGCGAGGGATCAGCTCTGCCCTACCTGTGCGGAATAGATGCCCAGTGGATTAGAACTGCTTTGACAATGTTCATTTAGGGATTGTTTATTAAAGAAATGTACGCTCGTCCATTCTCTGGCCAACAATTATTTATTTTTCAAAGCTGCATAATTAAACCTCGTTACTGGCAGAGGTGTCCGGAGAAGCTGCGGCTGCCCCTGGGTCCCTGGAAGTGTCCAAGGCTGACTGGAGCAGCCTGGGATGGTAGAAGTTGTCCCTGGCCATGGCAGGATGGGCTTTAGGGTTACTCCCAACCCAAACCGTTCTAGGATTTAATCTAAAATCATACCGAGAAAAGTTCGCAGATATTTAATCTAAATACAAATTTCAATGTTTGTTTCCCAGAGCGATTCCAGTGCACTGTTCCCACCTGTTCACACACTCAGCATCTTCCCACGCCTCACGCAGAGGTTATCAATGATCGATGATCAGTTATCAATGATCGATACCGTTTATAAAAGTCTGTTCTGATGGGAAACTGTCAACTTTCGAAAGATGTGATTTCGTCTTCCCATTTCTTCTGCAAGTAAAATGAACAGCCAACACATTTTGAACATTAGTAAGGAGATCTGGCGTGTTTTTTCAAAGGGAAAACATAATGAGAGAAGGAGAATGCAGTTATGGAAACATTGTCAGGTTACATCAGACGTGCCTTAGAGCAGGGAATCGTCTGGGAAGAGACTCGAGAGGCACGAATGGCTTTTCCAGGAATTATAAAACATTTACACACAGTGGAAGCTGGTTTGAGCAGGCAGTGAGTGGTTTTTGAGGAATCAGTGAGTGACTGTGGGGTGCTCAGTGAGGGAATCTTGGGCAGCAGCGAGGGACCCTCTAGGTGCACGGTGATTGTTTAGGTGCTCGGTGATTCTTTAAGTGCTCAAAGATTCTTTAAACTCAGTGTTTGTTTAGGTTCTGGATGTTTGTTTAAGCGCTCAGTGTTTGTTTGGGTGTTCAGTGATTAAGTGCTCAGTAATTGCTGAAGTGCTTAATGAGTGTTGAGGCGCTCGGTCTGAAGTGCTCAGTGAGAGTTGGGTGCTCAGCTGGAAGTGCTTTGTTTGGGTGGTCAGTGTGCGAGTGCTTGCTTGGAAAGGCAATCGGGGAAAGTTTGTTTGGATACTCCGGGAATGTTTATTTGGAAAGGCAATTCAGTGTTTGTTTGGAAGGCAATTGGAGAAAGTTTGTTTGGATAGTCCGGGAATGTTTATTTGGGAAGGCAATTGGAGAAAGTTTGTTTGGATAACCCGGGAAGGTTTATTTGGGAAGGCAATTCAGTGTTTGTTTGGATAACCCGGGAAGGTTTATTTGGGAAGACAATCAGTGTTCAGGTTGTCAGGCAGGGATGTTTCGGTAAGCTGTTCCTCCTTCCTCTGAGTGCAAACCTTTCCCCTGTGCTAAGAAATGCCATTTTTCTCCCTCACGAGCAGATGTATTTAATTTCAGAGGAAACTGAGATTCTCATCTCAGTTCCCTTTCCCTCAAAATTCTGAACCCGCTGGTTCTCCAGGCTGCTCCCAGCACGGCTGCTCTGTGGTTCCTGAGCTGATTTCAGCCCCATTGAGGTGTTCAGGGCACAGCTGGGACACATAGGGTCAAACATCCTGACCGGGACAGGGAGAGCTCAGGGGACATTGTCACCCTGCTGTGGGCACCGTTCTTGTTGATCGGGGCTGAAATCCTGCCCTGCCCGAGGGTTTCCTGCGCTGTGCTCTCCTCTCCCAAGGTGCAGCTCCTTTGGGATCCTCCCCATCCAACCCTCTGATCCTCCCCATCCAGCCCCGGGATCCTCTCCTGATGCCTTATCGGCTGGTGAAAATATGAAGCAGACAGAGCAGTAAAGGGAAAAAGGAATTCCCTTGGTTTAATAGGATCCTGGGTGCTCAACTCGTCAGAGGTGGAAACACCCCGAGAGCACACTGTGTGCAATGTGTGTACAAATTGACGGAGCTCACCAATCAGCAGATCTACCTAAAATCCCCCAGTGAGAAACTTAACAGATGAAGTCATTGTCCCCCTATTCTAATTAGCCCCAAGTGAGACTCCAGCCTGGTTCACACCAACGTGTTCGGAGAGGAGCTCTGGCCAAGGTTGGAGCCTCTAGTTCTGAGATAGTTCTGAATGTTTCATCTTCCCACTGGAGAATCCCAAACTGAGCTAAACATCAGAGTACAGAGTTATAAACATGTGGGGCTGAGGTACAGGGAGTGTTTGTGAAGGGGACAGGGCGAGGGAAAGGGGATAAAATGTATGAAAAGGGTACAAAAAGAAAGGACAAAAACCATCAGGCATCACTCCATCCAGCCCCAGGACCTCTCCCCAGTGCTGCCCTGCTGGGGTGGCCCAGAGGGACTCCTTCCCGACAGGATTTACCCCCAGGGAGTGTTCAATAGTGTTATTAATAATGCATTAGTGTGGAACAAGCAGCTGGGAGGTTCATCCAAAAATCTGACTGTTGCTGGCAAACACAGCCCGAGCCATCTGTGCCAAGTCCCTGTATTTACATCATCCATCCACAACCAGTTCCTCCTCTTGTAAATCAAGAGATCATTGTGATTCTCCTGAAAGATTCATTGTAGCGAAAGACTGCAGCACAATTAGATTTGCTTTCTTTTATTATTTATTGCTAATATTCCAACCAGTGGTATATCAACAAAGTAAATGTTCCGGGAGATAAGCCCAGATGAAATCATGGCTCAGCCCCGGTGGAAGGGAGACAAATCGAGTCATTTAGCCATTAGTTTGGGCAGGCAATTCTATTTCAGCAGAGCCTTCGGTATTTTGAAATTTTGTTTTCATCCCGCCGAGGGTTGGAGATTGCTCCTGAAATATTCTGACAAAAATGGGATTGTCGAGATGGCCTCGTGTGCCGGCAGCGCTTTGTGACAGATATTGTTATCTGGTGACCTGCTGGGGGACACTGGTGCGGAATCTGCTCCGCCTGCCGCAGAGCCAGGATGTGCCATAGATCACGCTGGCTTTGGGCAGAAGGGTTTGCTCCGAGGGGTGGCAGAGAGCTCAGGGAGGCTGCTGTGCTCATCCCAGGCTGATCTTCACTGCCGGAGAGGAGCAGAGTGGTGCCACATGTCACACCTGCTGCAGACAGGGCTGGGCTTTGCCAAACACCAGACAATTCCAGAATATTCTCATTTGGCTTCTCCTGCTCCAGCAGCGCCTGCTGTGTGAGTGCTGTCAGAGCAGCACGTGGGTTTGGGTGCCCTTTGGGCTCCTTGGGCTCGTTTGCAGCCAGCTTGGAGTGTTTCTGCACCAGGAGCTGCTTGGCCAGACGTGTGCTACCTCTGGGGCTGCTGATTTATTTATAACCGTGCTGTCTCTGCTATAAAAAGCTTTTGCAACAGCCCAATAATAAATGCATTCATCACCACATCTGCTGTAATCACTGCAGCTCCTGAGCTGCTATTTGGCTCTCATTAGCTGCAACTCCCATTCACCTATAATTTCGGAGAACACACAATTATGTGTTATCGCTCCTTCAAGTGATTACTACACTGGATGTTTTTAAGATAATGGCACGGAACACGCCGTGATGAATTACACCTCTCCAGGTAGTTTTGCTTCTGTCATTAACTCTATTATTTTACTTAATCCAGCCTGGAGGAGCTGTGGGGCACAGTTAGCCTCACCTGCTCTGGAAAGGTCTCAGGTCAAGGCTGATCCCATAAAGGACGTGGCACAGCACACAATTATCTCCCACCTGGCTGTCCTCCCCACTCACTTGGGAGATATTATTATGAGGAGATTGTAAAGCCCGACCTGTTTTCACCTGGAAAGGTCTGTTTTTCATTAAGCTTTGATAGTGATAAAAGCCTTTTGAGGGAGAACATGGGAAAGAACAGCAATATTGAGAAGTCCCTGGGCAGCAGTAGCCTGGGAAAGACAAGGAGCAGGAGCAGACACACCTCTGCCTGCAGCTTTTTCTGTTTTTCCAGTGCTGGCACTGCTGAGACCCCCAATCTCAAATCCTGCGTCCAGTGGGACAAAGTAGAGTTCGAGTTGGAAACATTGGTTTCCTTTGAGAATGAAAAATAAGGACCAATGTTGGTGTGTCAAAACTGAAATGAAGCCACTTCATGACTGTTCTAATCCAGCTGGATATTTCTGGATGCTCAAACCCCTCAGCAGCATGCTGGGATGTTGGAAATTTGGGAATTTCCTATAGGCTCACGTTTCTCATTCTCCAGGTCTTTGCCTTGCTGTGGTCTCAGAGCTTATGGTGCTTTTTTAGTCCTTTAATTTGTGTTTCAGTTTAGTGTGGTAAAAAAAAGCAAGGAAAATTGGCAGCTGGGTTGGGTTTCACCATCAAAAAAACCCTCTGACTTTGGTAGTCCCACAAAATAAAAACAACCAGCTCCAAATTTTCCAAGACCCCCTTCCCTTAGGAGAAGTGCAAAATCATAAAGACAAAACCATGTGATGAATTGTTTCCTTACTTTTCTGCACTAGCAATTTCTTCTTCATAATTTCTGGAAGTCATTGTTTCTCTACCATAAATCTCCAGGAACTAATAAATACCAAATGCAGCAGCCAGACCCTTTTTGATATTTCAGATAATGTGAGTTACTGGGAGTTACTCTGTGAAACTGAAACCAAGGCTCTCACACCAACAATGGAATTGTGTTGTTTCTGAGCCTTCAAAGAGAAAATATTGTGGGCTCCCATGAAGGAATTGATTAATGACTTTGAATTCTGAGCTTTACACTGCGGTGTTTTGTCCATTTGCATAGGAAAATACATCTCTGAAAGGGGTGGGAATATTTTTATATAATTAAAAACAACACATGAATTCATTGCAGTTGCGGCAGCAGCAGTTCCTCCGTCCTTGCTATGGGGAAAATTCCATTTTTTGGGGGCAGGAGGGAAACACCCATTGAGGGCAGGGCTGGGGTTGTGTGCCAGGAAACCCCTGGTAATGTGGAAACCCTTGGGAATGTGGAAAACCCTGGGAATGTGGGTTTTCTCCTGGCTGGGATGGACTGGCAGGGGCTGAGGGTGAAACCCACAGAGATTAAAGGTCACATGGCATCAGCTGTAGGGAAAATTACATCTCAAATCTTGCAGAGGAACAAACACTTTTGCTCTTAATTATTAATATTCCACTGATTTGCGGTTGATAATATTTCAGATTTAGGGATTAATCCCTGGTTATCTGCAGACAGATTTCCTGGAGCATCTCAAGGCAGATGGGATTATCCAACCCAGCAGCTGGAGATGCCCAGTGATCCTCCTGCTCTCTGCCTGTGTTTTGTCCCTGTGTCCCTCTCTGCTGTGTGCCATGTCCCATCCAGCTGGAATGTGACAAATTCCCATGGCCAGTAAACTGTTCATCGAGTCTCTGGAGCAGTGGAGGTGCTGCAGGAGCAGGGAGGGAGGTTTATGATGCTAATTACTTAGGAACACTTGGGAAGGACAGCACCCCTTCTGCTCCAGGCTCTTTGCCAGGGAAAAACCTCATCCCGTTTTCTGCTCCTTGTGGAAGAAACCACAGATCAGGATAGGATTTTGGATATCGATTTTTATAAAAAAATAGGATTTTAGATATCAATTTTTATTAAAAAATATCAGGATAGGATCAGGATATCAATGTGGAAATACACCGAGAAGCACACACTGTGAAACACATATGCAATTTATGGACCTCACAAATCAGCAGTTCTACCTAAAATCCCCCAATAAGAAACTTAACAAATGAAGTAATTGTCCCGCTATTCTAATGAGCCCCCCAAGGGAGACTGCAGCCTGGTTTACAGAAACATGTTCAGAGAGGAGCTCCGGCCAAAATTGGAGCCTCTAGTTCTGAGATAGTATCAATATTTGGTCTTGTCACTTTGCAAGACCTTAAATTCAGCTAAATATCAGACTAGAAGAGTTATAAACATGTGGGGCTAAGGTACAAGGAGTGTTTGTGGTACAAGGAAAGGGAAAGGGTATAAAATGTATAAAAGGGTATAAAAATGAATAAAAGGGTATAAAATGAAAGGACAAAGAACCATCAGGCATCCCTGGGAGACAGACTTTTGGGGTTCAGAACCTTGCCTCATCTCCCCTTTTTATAAACCTCCTTTCCCCAGCCTTTCCAGACGCCGCCTGTGTGGATTTGGGATTTCTGTCCCACTCAGGACAGAGCAGTCTCCCTCTGCAGGAAACTGTGACATTTGCATCTTTCTCTGATAAATTGTGCTGCTTCCTGGGGAAGAAAAAGCTGGGTTCCTAAGACTGAGAATTTTAAACTCTATTAAGTCTTCAGGAGACTGAGCTGTTCTGGAAATAAAATCCAACCCTGGGAGGATAATGAGCAGCTGGGCAGGTTTCTGTGCAGAATTCCAGGCTTGGAGCTACAGCAGTTGTGAGAAAGCGAATTTTGAACACAAAAGCAAAAGTATCAATAAAGTAAATGGCTTTAAGCTGAAGGAAGGAAGGGTTAGACTGGGGATTAGGGACAAATCCTTCCCTGGGAGGGTTTAAGGCCCTGGAATAGAATTCCCAGAGAAGCTGTGGCTGCCCCTGGATCCCTGGCAGTGTCCAAGGCCAGGCTGGACACTGGGAGCAGCCTGGGACAGTGGGAGGTGTCCCTGCCATGGCACTGGATGGATTGGATTTCAGGTTCCTCTCAACCCAAACCACTCTTGGATTCTGAGATTTTTCTCCTCTCAAGCACTGCCCAAGCACCTTCCAGCTGTAACCCCAGCAAGGGCTCCAAGGATTCAGCAAAATCCTGGGATTTCTGGAACATTCTGGATTTTTGGAAGGCTCCAGGTGTCCCAGGCAATGTCCTCCGGGGCGGCCAGGTGACATCCAAGCTCTGCAAGCACCGCAGAAGATCCTGCAGCAAAGTCCCCACGCAGTTTTAATTAAGCAACTGCAAAGGACTGTTTTTTACAAAGATTAATGGATCTCTGTTTTAATTATGGGGGAATAATAGACTAGAGAGCTGGCAAAGTGGGAGGCATTAAAAAAAGAGGATTAAAAACTTGTAGGAAGCTGGGTGAGACTATATTTTTCTGTACTTACAAATTACAGAAGATCATCCCCATTAATAATGATTGGAAAAATAATAAAGTGCCCTCAGCCATATATGACAGTTAACATTAAAATCTATTTTTTATGCTTGTTGTGTAGGGAATTTCTGATTAAAATCATCAGTTAAAAAAGAAATTGTGCTTTTTTCCCAATCTTCCAAATTTAAATATAGAAGAATTCTCTTCCAAGCTCAGCTATGGTTTCATCAATATTTTTCCATGCCATGGAAAGTTAAAAAGAGCAAAAGTCACTTTTGTTTAATGATGGTTATGCTTACTTTAGTTGTGCTGCAGTGTTATTATTAATTGCTAAAAATAATTGGTTTTGTGCATAGATTTAAAAAATTGCATTTGAGGAAATGCTGCCGTGATGTGCAGGGAATTTAATATAAACAGAATTTAGGGAAAGGGGGAAGAGAGGAAAGGGAAGTTGTGAAGGGATGGGGGGAAAGACCAAGTCTTCCTTTAAACAGTAAAATTGGGTTTTTTCCTTATTTTTGTTCCCCTGCAAAAATACAGTGTGGCCTCCAATGGCCAGAGACTGGTGGGGGCAAATGTGCTCTGAGTGTCCTGCAGGAGAGTCTGAGGCAGTAACTGTGCCTGCAGAACTGAGGAGAGATTTGCAAACAGAAAGGGATTAACTTGCTGGATCAGAAAATATTTCGGAGATGAATCATTTGATTGCTGCTTCCACGAGGTAAATGTGCACTTGATCCATCCTGTCCCACGTGGGTGGTGGGGAAATGCAGGATGTTGGCTGCTGCTGGATGTGCAAACCACCCTGGGCAGAACATTCCAGGGATGTTATGCAGCAATTCCAGAGCTGTTCAGTCCCATGGGATTGGGAACACACAGGGCTGGAGCTTTGGGGCTGAAGGAGCTTTCTGGTGCTCCAGGCTGGGTTGGGCCGGGAGAGACCTCAAGGCAAATCCCATCAATCCCATCAATCCCATCCCATCCCATCCCATCCCATCCCATCCCATCCATCCCATCCCATCCCATCCCATCCCATCCCATCCCATCCCATCCCATCCCATCCCATAAATCCCACCCCATCCCAATATCCCAATATCCCAATATCTAACTCTTCCTTCCAAGCTTTGGGATGTGTGAGTTGTATAAACAATGAGAGTTAAATTCACTAAATGGTAAATGCTGACCGAAACTGCAGCCTACCTGCAAAAATGGATAATTTCCACGCAGGTTTGGGCTGGAAAGACCTTAAATCCCATTTTATTCCACCCCAGCTATGGGCAGGGACAGCCCAGGCTGCTCAGGTGTGCTGGAATTGCCTGGATCCAGCTGCTGCAGGAATGCAGAGGGAGGGAAATGCGGGAATACAGTGGGAAAGTAATGCGGGAATATAGCGGGAAAGAAATGCGGGAATATGGCAGGAAAGAAATGCGGGGATGCAGAGGGAAAGAAACACAGGAAAATGGCAGAAAAGAGGTGTGGGAATACAGAGGGAAAGAAATGTGGGAATACGGCAGGAAAGGAATACGGCAGGGAAGGAATATGTCCAGAAAGAAATGCGGGAATACGGTGGGAAATAAACACGGGAATGCAGAGGGAAAGAAATGCAGGGTAGAAAAAGCTCCGTGAATTGGATCTTTCTGTGCCTCCCCCGCCCTGCTGCTCATTAAATCCAGTTCAAAACATTCCCAGGACTCTGAAAGCTGCTCCTTGTTCCCTGGATGGAACCAAACTCCACAGAACTCCTCCTGCAGGGATCCCAACCTCAAAGTGCCACTTCCCGGTGCCATCCCAGTTCTCTGCTATATCAATGGGATGTTTTATCCCACGTTGCAGCTCCTCTCAGAACCCTTTCCGTTTTAATGTTGAGATCATTAATTAAATGAGAGTTATTCTCCTGCTTTGTTTCTGACCCATTTCAGCCTGATGTTTCCAGTTTCTTATTCCTAAATGGAATGTCGTTTCCCCCTTAAACAATACTGCCAGCTGCTTAAGCCACCAAATCACCATTTTCTCCCTCCAGTTTCTATGGCTGTGCTATTTTAATGTTTCATCAAAGGGATGAGCTCTATTGCATTCCCTTCCTTTCTTGGACTTCCTTCATGTGAAAAGCTCTTTATCAAATAAAAACGTCCCATTAGTCTGTTGCACTTTGTATTATCTTCATTATTACCTTCCTTCAGCTTTTCAAGTTGTTTCAAAGCCTTAAATTCCTTGGTGAGCATGGGGGTGAGTTTAAAATTTGCCTAATTTGTTCTCCACATTTCCTGAAAAGTAGTTAATTTATGGAAAGAAATGCAGATTTCCCAGTGCCACAGCATCACTTCCCGATTGCTCCTGGATTTGCAGTTTCCTGCTCTCAAACCTGAATCCATGGAGGTTTTTCTCTGCCCATTGTTCACTCGGCTGCTCTGTTAGATGGGATGGGATTGGGATTGGGATTTATGGGATTTATGGACTTTAAGGTCCCCTCCCACCCAAACCATTGGGGGATTCTGGGCTCCTATGAACCCTCTGGGAAAAAAAATTGGTTTGGATTCTCTGATGTCCTTATGTTTTTCCTGGGAAAAGTCTCCTGGTTCCTGAACTCAGAAGGTGGCTGTGCCTCAGGAGCAGGGCAGGAATTTTCCATGGTGCACATGATGCTCCTGATCCTCAGGCTGCAGGAGAAAGGGCTGTTTCAAACTGGTCAGGAATAACTGTGGCTTTCTTATTACTGCTCCAGCAGCCTCTCCCAGCAGGAAAAGCAGGCAGGGAGAGCAGAGCAGACAACTCCATTTGTGTTTATTGTGTCTATTTTAACCGGGCTTTGGGGTTTAGGATGACTGGGAATTAACAAATGTTTCCTGTCCGAGTTCAGCTCTGAAGAACATTTGCTGTGCTCAGGCTGAACATGCACAGCAGTGAGTGGCATTTCACAGCTCCTCCATCTCCATGCTCATGGTTTCCCCTCTCCCCCAGGTGTTACCTGGAAGATGGAGCCTCCAAGGGGGCCTGGCTGAACCGCTCCAGCATCATCTTCGCCGGCAGTGACAAGTGGTCAGTGGATCCTCGCGTGTCCATCGCCACGGCCAACAGGAGGGAGTACAGCCTGCAGATCCAGGACGTGGATGTGACAGATGATGGGCCTTACACGTGCTCTGTGCAGACCCAGCACACCCCCAGGACCATGCAGGTGCACCTCACCGTGCAAGGTATGGCTCTGGGGCAGATCTGTGCGGAGATGGGCTGGGAAAGGTCTGGGTTGTGGATGCGAAACTTCAACTCATTCCAAAGATCATCTTCCCTTCCCTTCCCTTCCCTTCCCTTCCCCTCCCTCTACCAATATTGCTGACAAGAATACTCTATTTATTTCCCTCAGACAGCTCTTTGCTCTCAGCTCTGCTGTCAGTTTTCACATGGATTTAATATTTATTGCATTGTTCCAGGGTGAACAATTCTTGGTTTTGATTGTCTTCCTAATAATTAATGCCCTCATGCAAGGGCTAAAAAAACAAGTTGGAAATTAATTGCATGTGTAAAATATATCAACAGGAGCTTTAAATTAATTAGGCTAACTACAAGCATATAGAGAAATAATAACTCAATAGTTAAAAATATGCATAATTATTAAGCAATTGCATTTATATCTTCAGAAATGCAAAGTATAACCTAAGGCTTTAACTTATTAGTCTTTGGTGCAATCATCATTAACATTTTCTTTTGCATTTTTATGAGTAATAAAGCAATGAATATAAAAGAGAAGAACTGAACTGGCAATCCCAATTAGTCCGTGTGGCACACGGAAATCCCTAGGAAATAACAGGGTGAGGAACCTCCCAAACCAATTATTCTATCCATGGCACCTTTGGTTAGCAGCAATGCTGGGCTGGAGCTCTGAGCTGAGCGCGTTCATTGCAAAAGGGACTTTGGTTTATTAAAGCATCACTGAGACATTTGTGTGACTTTGTGAGAGACCTCAGGACCTGTCAGGGTTTGGGATTCCCTCACATCCATCTGTAATCCCTGTGGAGCAGCAGGTCACACCTCAGGGATGTTCTGCCTGCCCTTAGGTCCCCGTGTGACACTGGAACATCCTCTCCTGCTCCACAGGGTCCATGGCATGGAAAAACGAGTTTTACCAGAACCAGCTTTAGGTTTCCCTTGAAAACCCTTCCCAGTGTTGTATTTGGAGATTAGAAAGAGTTTCTGCTTTGGGAGAATCGAGTGAGGGCAAAGCAGAACTGTTCTGTTGAAGGGCGTTGGGCATTGGGAATGAATGATCAGAGCTGAGGAAATCCCAGGAGAAAAGGAGCATTGGAAAGCAGAGTCTCAGCCCTTCCCAACCCCTCAGCTCCATGGGCTCCAGCCCAGGGAGAAGGAAACTTTGTCCTGCTGCAAACTGAGAGCTGAGGAGCCAGAGGGGCTCTTTGTGTCTCAGAGGAAACGAGGAAAGGCTCAGGTCACACCTTGAGCTCCCAGATAGCTTCAGACTCCAGATAGGAAAATTATTTGCACTAAAGCTCTGCATCAAAAGCTGTGCAAACCCAGCTCCCTCTTTTTTCCTTCTCCTTGGAGTGTGTGAGGTTTCTACTCACACAGAGCCAGGAGCTGTCGTGTTGAACACGCTGCACTCTGCTTTTTGGGCTGACAGTTTCTGAACGTCTTCACAGGAGTAAATAAATTAATTTTAATGGCTTGAAGAGGCCTTAAATTCCACGAGTGAGACAGACACAGGTAACAGCATCAATTCCCGAGGGAAGCAGCAGCCTCTCCCCCCTGTCCCACACAGGGACCACCCAGACCTACTGGGGTTTGGCCACTGTGCCCTGGCAACCTCTGGCACAGCTGGAGATGGAGTTTCAGTCTCCCATTCCCTGTGCCAATCCCTGTGCCATTCCCTGTGCCATTCCCTGTCCCAATCCCTATCCCAGTCCCTGTCCCAATCCCTGTGCCAATCCCTGTCTCAATCAATCCCTGTCCCAATCCCTGTGCCATTCCCTGTGCCAATCCATATCCCAATCCCTATCCCATTCCCTGTCCCAATCCCTGTGCCAAAGCAGGCACAGCACCTTAAGGACACCACCAGGGCAAGTCCTGATCGTTGTTACTTGTTAAAGTTATTCCTTTTTGTGGCAGGAAATTTAATTGAGATATTTGATGGTAAAGAAAATGGAACTTGTGTCTTTAGCCCACATTTACAACTGTGAGGGGAAAACCACATAAAAGAGGGGAAGATAATCCAGTTAACTTTATTTCAGTGACCTCATTAAAAAGAAGTGAGAATTATGGAAATAATTAATTGAAAGTTTCAATGGCAGCAGTTTGTAATCAACTCAATCTACCTCAGTGCCAGATGCTGGATCTGCAAAGCCATGAGCTGCAGATGATTTGAACATCAGATGCTTGTCTCAGCGAAGTAAAAACCTGAATTTCCTCTTGCCACACTCTGTTGCTCATAATTTCTCTGCAGAAGGTTGTGCTTTCTGCCATTTCTAATCTGACATTTATTCTCCCAAAGCCCAAATTGCCTCCTCCAAGCTGCTCTCCTTGCCAGTTGCTGAAGTTTGAAGCCACGTTGGCCAATGTCCTCGGGAAGGAATGCAGTGTGGTGTCCCCTCAGGGTGGCTGTGACACTGACAGTGACCCTGGGGGACAGTGGGGTCAGGGAGGGAGCTGGGGACAGCAGGGACACCGAGGGGCTCTGAGGGAGCTCAGCCCCGGGAGAGCTGCCAGGGGGAAGAGAACCTCTGCAGGAGATTGTTCCTGGAGCTCGGTGAGGTGAGGGATTGGGAGATTTCTGTGCTCTGCTCAGAGCCTGGGGTGGGTCCAGGCAGGAAAAACACATTGCCAGCTGCACACCCCAATCCCAGCCCTGTCCCCAAATTCCCAGGGGCACACCCCAATCCCAGCCCTGTCCCCAAATTCCCAGGGGCACATCCCAATCCTAGCCCTGTCCCCAAGCCCCCCCAGTCTCTGCTGCCCTTTCCCTGTCCTCGCTGTCCTCTCTGCCTTCCCCACCCCACAGCAGCTCTGCTCCTCCTTCCAGCTCTCCCAAATGCTCAACCCTAGGATTCAGGGACACATAGCATTGCTCCCATCAGCCACTCGATATCTAATTTTTATTTTGCTGCTGGGCAGGTCCAGGACAGCCCTGTGTGTGTCTCAGCTCCTGCTCTGCCCTCTCAGCATCACCTCCTTCCTGCAGGATTCTGCTCCCAACACGGAGAGCTGTAAATAATTCAGTTATCCATGGAAATGCCTTTTATAGATTCAGTCAGGAACCACAAACTCGGGTTTTTATTTAAACATGTATAACGTTCCCAAAGTAATACTCTAGGCCCTTTTTCTGTTTAATAAACCCCCTTAATGTCCCCTAAATATTAATGTATTGATTCAGTCTTTGCAATGTTTGCAAAGTCTAATTTGTTTCCTCAGCCAGGCCAAGAGGGACTTGCATTTGAAGCTAACGAGATAAATCTTCCCCAAATTCATTTAAAGTGGGACAAAATAAATATGCAAAAGACTTTAAAATCATCTAACAACCACTTTCCAGCTAAAACTGACAATCCATTACTCTTTTAAATTGCCAGCACTCGAGCAGGGTGTCAGTTTTCTTTACAAAATTAACTTGCTGGTGCCAGCCACCGTTATCATCTTGTCCCTGCTCAGCACAGGAGGAAAAAGATTCAGAAAAACATTTCTGGAGGGGGAGGAAGCCACGTGAGGTTTGCTCTGTGACTGAGATCCCCAAAGGATACTCCCTGTCCCACAAACAGCATCCTTGGATTTGCTATTCCCTCACTGATGTGTCATCAGTGATTTATCCGAGTGTTTTCTCCAGGATTTGTGGTTTTTCTCCATTCATTACATTCCCTCCCACATTTGTCCCTCTCAGGAGCTGTGGGGGATCTCTGGCTCTAAAATAATCCTGAATGGCTTTTCTCTGCTCTGCAGTCACAGGAAATGTTTGCTCTGGGAGGTGATCTCATTGGCAGGGATGGAAATCAGGGGTGTTTCATCTGGAGGGGAGCAGAGCTGCTCTCATCTGAAATCATCATTCTGCCATGTTGGAGGTGCTTTAGTCATTGCTGCCACCGAATTTCCATTAGGAGCCTGAAATTTCCATCTTCTGGGGTCTGCAGGGAGAGGACAATTGGCACAAAATATCATCAATTGGCACAAAATGATGATTTCCTCTCTGGCCTGATGAGGGCTGCTCCTGTTCCATCTGAATTCGGTGGAATGGGATGGTTTGTGACCTGTAAAAGTCCTGCTAAAAGTGCTGTCAGCAGATCCCAAAGGCTCTTCCAGGAACTTCTTGTGTCACCTGGCAATGCCAGCAGCAGCAGGAGGAAAAAAAAGCTAAGAAATAAACCATTTCCCAAAAAACCCTCCCTAGGTTAAAGAAAATAATAATCAAATGCAAAGGGGAACATCGTGGATGATTGAGTGCTGAGTTTGGAGTTCACTGGGCAGGGAGGTTCTCCATCTCCTGTCCTTCCCAGAGCTCCACAAACTCCCAGCAAGGCTGAGCTCCCCAGGGGAACAAACCCAACCAGCTGGAATGCCCTGGGCTGCTCAAGAACCACAGAGCTTTCTGAAGGACAGAGCTCTCTGGAGTTTTGGGAAAGAAGGGGAATTCAGGCTGGCTGAGCTGCCCTGGGCTCTCTGGGTTTTGATGGGATTAAGGCAATACAGGTGAAATCTGTTCCTTTGGAATGATGGGAATTACTTTAGAATGGTCTGTTAGATTAGAGTGATCTGAAATGGATGATATTCCCATAAATGGGCTTTTCTTTTTCACCGTAATTCCCTTTTTTTAAATTGCCATTACCTCATCCACGTGCAATTCCATTCGAACACTTCCCCAAAACTCGATTTTGGGGTGAATTGCTGGAGTATCAAAGCCATCCCGTTTGGTTTCTGTTCCTCTCCAGGCTGGGTTGCAGTTCAATCCTTGATGTCCTGCTGCTCCATTATCCTCTGGGAATGTCCTTTCCCCATCCTGCTCCAGTGAAAGGCCCTGGGCTGCCCTGGCAAACTGAGGCACTAATTATTTTGTTACTCATTTCCATATTTCCCCATCACAATTCCTTCTGGAGCTCTGCACTCTGAGCCAGCAGGGTGATGTTTTAATGAGCTCTGGGATTACTGTGATTTATCTGAGTTTTTTCCATTGGATTTCTGCTGTTTCCTCTTCTTTAGCTTCAGCCCATCCATTGTCAGGGAAATGAAGGTTTATTTTGAAATAAACCTTCTGAAACCTCCCTGTTTGAAAGTGTAACTTTTGCTTGGGGAGAGTTGTTAACACAAGAAGTCAAACAGCTCTGGAGAACATTGGAAATTCCCTCTGCAGCTCTTCCTCAGATCATCCTCTTCCTCAGCACCCAGATGGCAAAGAGGATCTAAAAATGATTCCACCCCATGGTCTGGAGCATCCTGGGTTTATCTCACACAGGATTTAAATCTAAATATTCAATGAAGTCTTGCTAAGGAGGAGCAAAACCACTGATTTCCCCCAAATGAAATTCCAAAAATTTCAAGCACCCTTCTCTTCTATAAAATTTCTATAAATTTGAGGAGAAAACACTACGAAAGCATTTTAAGAGTCCAGCTTTGGCATGGCATGATTTTTAGGAATTAAAGGTTATCAGGAATTCTGCTCAGTGTAATCAATGACAGAAGGGATTCCTGTATGAAAAACCCATTTCCATAAAACCAGAGTGGAAAGAAAGGGGGAAAACCCCAGAAGGACACTTGGGACATCCTTAGTGTCCCAGCTGTGGCCCTGGGAGTGCAGAAGGACTGAGGGCAGCGACTCCCTTTCAGCCTGACTGCAGCTAATGGCTCCTGACATGCTAAATGTCCTCCTGGAGACACCATAATCGGATAAAAACCTTTTGTCAAGTCCAGTCAACGTTGAAAAAGTGAGACAAATGGAAATGGGGTTAAATTTCCAGCTTTCCTGAGGAGTGAAAGCTGCCCTGCAGCCTCCCTGCGCTGTCCTGTGGCATTGCAATGATGTCTGAGAGCAATTCCAGAGCCCAGCACTCCTTTATGGGAACAAATAACTTATTCCAGGCTCCAGGGCTCTCAGGGTTCATCATTTAACATATTTAGAGTTAAAAGGCTCCTCAATAGCATCAAAATCTCTTCTGTGAGGTTGTGAGGAGGAGGGAAGGATCCAGGGAGAGCTCAGAGTCCTTTCCTGTGCCTAAAGGAGCTCCAGGAGAGCTGGAGAGGGACTGGGGACAAGGGCTGGAGGGACAGGACACAGGGAATGGCTTCCCACTGCCAGAGGGCAGGGAGGGATGGGAGATTGGGAAGGAATTGTTCCCTGTGAGGTGGGGAGGGGCTGGAAAAGAATTCCCAGAGAAGCTGTGCTGCCCCTGGATCCCTGGAATGTCCAAGGCCAGGCTGGACAGGGCTTGGAGCAGCTTGGGACAGTGGAAGGTGTCCCTGCCCATGGCAGGGTGGCACTGGATGAGATTTAATGTCCCTTCCACCCCAAACCATTCCATAATTCCATGATTCTGTGACAATGAGGTACAAAATGCCATTAACACAGAGCATGTCCTTTCAGGAGTTGCTTTAAATGCTTCACTTTTCATTTTTCTGTGTCACTCTCTTCCCACACTTCCCTCTCCCTCTGAAGAAGCTGCAGTGGTAGCAGTGGAACTGGGCCAGGCTCCAGTGGAGCTGCAGGTGCAGTCACAGGCAGGAGGAGAAGCAAACTTGGAGTATTTGCAGTACAAGGAGTTGCACGCTTCCTGCTCCATTTCCATGGTTAACATTTCCAGCTGCAGAGCTGAAAACAGAGGGTTTGTTTTGTCTTTCCCTTCCTCCTGTGCTGCTGCACTGCCGGGCAGGAGGGAAGGAATTGTGGAGTTTGTCTCTTCCTGCTTTTAAATTCCTGTCAGCCTGAGATGGGATTATCACCCTGAGCAATGGAAGTGCCTTGATTTAGATCCCTGGAGCAGCTCTGCTTCAGCAAACGAGCTGCACGAGCTCCCAGCGTGCCAGACTCCTCCCTAATTCCATGCTGAATTCCTGAGCTCCACCCAGGCAGGAATATCCCACCTCTGGTGAGCAGCTCATTAATAAACCCAGAAACAGGAATGGGGGCAAAGAGCTCTTTAGGAAAGGCAGATGAAAGGGGGAAATGCACAAACCTGAAGCACTTTAACAACTGGAGACTCTGACAGGGACACTGAAGGTTTGGAGTCAAAGGAGGAGCTCTCTTGGCATCGGAACAGCCAGAGGAAAAGAGGCAGCAGTGTCCTGGAAATGTCCTGGGAATGTCCTGGGAATGTCCTGGGAACGTTCTGGGAATGTCCTGGGAATGTCCTGGGAACGGATTTACCAGCTGGGAAAGAGAGGCTGGAGTGTGTCCAGGGGAGGGAATGGGGCTGCAGAGCAGAGCTTTGCATAGCAAAGGTGATTTAATTGAACTGGAATTAATAACACGGCATTGTCTCTCTAAACACCTCCAGCGTGTGAGGGTGAGATTCTTCCATTGGAATTTATTCCATGGCTCATCTTGGTTTGGTTTTATCAGCTGGGGACTTGGGAGAAGAGAAAGGTTTGGTTCTCTGGGCTGTGTTGGGTTCATGGTTACAGCAGAGGCACCAGGGTGGGGAAGGATCTGTTCAGAGCTCCTCCTCACACTGAGCATTTCCTCATGTTCTGCACCCTCCTGTGCTCCACACATTCTTTCTTTATTTCCAAACCCCCACGGCTTAATTTTGCTTTCATAGCCTCAGAGGGTAAAGAGAGGATGGTGACAATATCTGATATTTGCGAGCAGCCAAATCCACCAGTTGGAAAGAGTAGAAACCAAATGGTTGTCTTTAAAAAGAATGCATGGAGCTAATTTAGGAAAATTTCTGGAGAGGACTGAAAAAAACAACTGAGAAGTAAAGTGGCAGATTCATCCTGTAGGATGGAATTGTGAGGAATTTGAAAGGCAGCTTTAAAGGATTTGGATTGAACGTTTCCTGCCTCGGAAAACGGAAAATCTCCGTTTGCAGGAGTGCATCTTTGATTGTGCAGCTTTCCTAAAGGTGCAAAGAAAACTTTCCTGTTGTTCATCAGAGGATTCCAGGGCAGCAAATCCAGCAGTTCCTTTGCCTGGGACACAGGAGGGACACAGGAGGGACAGGCTGTGATCCCAGGGAACAGCGACAGGACATGGGGAAATCATCCCAGGCTGTGCCAGGGGAGGCTCGGGTTGGAGATGAGAAGTTTTTCATGGAAATGAAACACACAGCTGCCCAGGGGTTTCAAAGCCCTCTGGATGTAGCACCTGGGGACACAGAGCAGTGCTGGGGACAGTCGGACTCAGTGGTCTGGGAGGCTTTTCCAGCCTGAACGGCTCTGTGGTTCCATGATTTTCTCTCCCTTTCTCCTGGGTCCCTGAAGGAGATGTTGTTTCCTTTAAACCCAAGCCATGGAACATCCTGGGTTCATTTCTGGGAGCAGATCTTTCAGGGAAATGTTCTGGAGTTTCCTTGCAGGAAATGTTCTGAGGATTTCCTTGCAGGATCCACACAATCCAGCCTCTGACTGGAATTACCAGGGCTCTGTTTCCTGCGTGTTCTAATTTGTGAGGCAGGAGCAAGGATAATAAATAGTACAAGATCTTTAGCTCCAAACGAGAAAACTACAGCAGAATGAAACCACATGGCATTGATCCGTAATACAATCCTATAATATGACTCCAACTCCTATTATACCTACTTATCACAGCTCTTTTATCCCAGCTATTCAGATAAAAGCTCGGGAATTTTTGCAGGCAGCACGGCACAGCCCCATGGGTAAATTCTGAATGCTGTGCTCGAGGAGATGCACACACAAAATCTGTTCTTTTACTGCACATTCTGGCTTTTTTTTTTTTTTTTTTATTTTCCACCTGATGTTTTGAATATTTCTCCCTTCAGGTTAATATGTTCATTTATAAGGGGAGGATTAAACAAAAATCTCACAAGAGAGACGTGAACTGGAATGCGAGTGTGCAGATTTGAATGGATAAAGAGGCACTTGAGGAGCTGGATAAAACCAGAGCTTTGCTAAGCCTCTGATTCCAAACCTGCCTCAAGGCCAGCGCTGCTGAACACATTACAGGGAGCAGAATAAACAGCTGAATTTTGCTTATAAAGCTTTGTAATGCTAAAGGCTCAAGTAGGGAATTGTAAGCGAGTTATTCTGTTGACCCCTGTGGATTACTCGTTTTGTTGTCTTTGGGATTCAGAAATGTTCTTATTTTATTTAGATTGAAATTTTAATCGTCCCCGCTTTGCATTTAAAATATGATATTATTTCCCCTTCTATGATCTGTAAGAGAAAACGAGGAAATTTCCTTAATAGTTGGCAGATTAGCTTTGTTATGTAAAACAGATCCTGGCAAAAGGAATTATAATTAACACAAGCAGTTCCATCACACAATGAAAGGGTTGGTTTAGAGAAAAAGTCTTTCTGTTTGAAACACTTCAAAGCAGAGGCTTTGTTTTGTGTTCACACTCAATTGGATGTAGTTAGCACGCTCAAATATTTTGCCCATAAATAATCCCAAATCCCTGGATGTGATTACAGCAAGCTCAGAGTGGAACTTTCCTCTTTCTGGCTTCGTTTTCCAGGCTTTTTGCAATCTCATGAGCTGTGGCAAATTATTTCCTTTGTAACTCTGCTTAGCACAGAGATCCAAAGCCCTTTAGGAACAGGAAATCATTCCTTGTTCAGAGATCCCACTGACTTATGGAAATAAGCTGCTCCTGTTCACTCACGGGGTGAGAAACAATCTCCAGTACACATCCTGGTATCTGTGAGGTGCTGTGGAAATCATCATTCATGTGTTGCGTGGGTTCCACTTCTTCATGGAGCTATTCTGTTTGGCTTTATGATTTGGGGGGAATTTTGGGAATAATGTGAATGTGACATCACTTCCCTGGGAGAGTGTGAGGCCCTGGGATGGAATTCCCAGAGAAGCTGTGGCTGCCCCTGGATCCCTGGAGTGTCCAAGGCCAGGCTGGAGCAGCCTGGGGCAGTGGAAGGTGTCCCTGCCATGGCAGGGGTGACACTGGATGGATGGGATTTGAGGTCCTCCAAACCCAAACTTTCTGGGATCCCCAACTGTGATTTCCAGGGAGCTGTGATTGTCATTCTGGTCAGTCTGGGCACTGAAGGCTCTCAGGGCTGTTTCTCCTCACGGATCACACTGATCCCTCATGGAATCCTTGGGCACAGAGTAACCAAGGACATCCACGGAGTTTAGCCAGTTCCACTGAAGCCTGGGCCATGTCCCTGCTCAATCCTGACCCCATTAGTGCTGGGATAACAGAATGTGCTCAGTGTTAACTTTCAATTCCCACGAATGAACCTGGATGGTGATTGATGGATTGATGGATTGATTGATTGATTTGTTCATTCTGGCTGCCGAGGCTGAGCTGCCCAGCCCAGAGGAGCTCCTGCTGTCCCTGTCCCTGTCCCTGCGATGGAGAGAGCAGCTCTGCATTGTCACAGCAGAGTCACCAGCTGAGCCCTGAATCCCCAGTTCAGCAGGGCTTGCAGCGCTCAGCCCCAGCAGCTCGTCTCGCTGCTCACGATCCTCCCGCAGCTTTGATTTATCCCTTGTTATTGGAGTCTTTAATAACCAGGGTAATTGATGAGGCCGAGGCACAGAACCCGTGTCCATTTGTCACTCCCATCGATTTCTGAGCAGAGCCATTCCGGGTGGCACTCGGGCCGTGGAGCAGCCTGGATCTGTCACGGCAATTGCGTCTGTCGCTGCCATTGCGAGGCTGAAATGATGGGAACGTTTCCTCCTTAGTCAAATGAAGTACCCCGAGAGGATGCTCTGCTCACTCGCCCAGACACTCCTGCCCTGCTGTGCTCCAGGCATCCCTGGAGGGCTCAGCTCCTCCAGATCCCCTCATCAGGACACTGCTCCGTGCACAGTGCTGCTTCCCATCATGAAAAGGCACCGAGGATCCCATCAGCATCCCCGGGCTGGGCTGAGCGCTGGGAAAGAAGCTAAAATCAAAAAAAATCGGAGTTTTTCTGCAGAGAAATCTGGGAGCTGATCAGTGCTGCAGCAAAGGGGAGAAGGGAATTCTCCTGGAATTCTGCTGCATCTCTGGTCAGGCATTCCAAACTGCTGTGCAGGCAACATGTTGATGTTAATTTGGTGTTAACCGTCTGTGGAATATGAATATTAATAACCCCATTAATCCCCATTAATCCGAAGAGTTCCCATGTCACTGGGATGTCAGGAAGATTAAATCACACCACTCCCAGCACATTTCCATGACGGGGACAGTCCTGCCACAGCTCCAGAGGACGAATTAATAACGTGGAAAGCAATTCCAAGTTTCAGTGTTAGATAATCATTACTAATTTCTAGGCTATGTGGTGAGAACAAAAATAAATACTGAATAATTTCCTATCCACTGACTTAATCCAGGGAACAGACCTTTCCTCCTTTGGGTTGACTCAAAGCGTTGGAAGCTGCTCAGGATGTATTTGTGCTCAGTAGGAGCACAGAGCCATTTCCTGGCTCCAGGGGGGTTGAAGGGACAATCGAGGCATCCCTGGCTCTGTGGGAACTCCTCGGGTGGCTCTGGGGACCTGAGCTGTCCCAGAGCTGAGCTGGGCACAGGGAACCCTCTGGGACACCTCCAGCAGGAGCTGGGCAGCAAAGCAGGGAAAGATCCAATTAAATTCTGAGGAGCATCACAGAATCCCAGACTGGGTTGGGTTGGGAGGAATCTTAAAGCCACCCAGTGCCACCCTGCCATGGCAGGGACACCTCCCACTGTCCCAGGCTGCTCCAGCCTGGCCTTGGACACTGCCAGGGATCCAGGGGCAGCCACAGCTTCTCTGGGAACTCCATCCCAGCCCCTGCCATCCTCCCAGGAACAATTCCTTCCCAAGATCCCATCTGGCAGTGGGAAGCCATTCCCTGTGTCCTGTCCCTCCATCCCTTGTCCCCAGTCCCTCTCCAGATCTCCTGGAGCTCCTTTAGGCCCTGGCAGGAGCTCTGAGCTCTCCCTGGATCTTCTCCTCTCCAGGTGAACATTCCCAGCTCTCCCAGCCTGGCTCCAGAGGGCCATTCCTGGAGCAGTTAGACTCCATGGTCCTTGGGGTTCCTTCCAGATGGAATATTCCACGGGTCTGTGCTGGAATGGGTCAGACTGAACTCCTGCTGAGAGGAAAGGACCAGGAATTGCTTTCCACATCGGAGCAAAATGCTTAAAATGGGAAGTAAGCAGAGCCATATGGTTGGGATAGAGAGAAGGGGAGTGATGCAGCCAGAGAACTGTCAAGGGAAATTATTTTAATAACTATCTTGGGAATACGATGTAAATCTGTCATTCAGCCTCACTGGAGAGAGACTGAACCTGTAGAATTCTCCAAAAGGAAAAAATGAAGAGTTACAAGAAATCATCTCAAATCATTACAGCTCTTTTATTTAGTTCCTGTGACAGGAAGAGCAGCAACAGGTATGTCACTGTTTACCTGTCACAACCCTCTAATATTCTCATTTTGCCTGTAAGGAGCAGTGATGAGGTTTTACCTCTAATTTTCTAGTCTAGAATATTTTTCTTGGCTCTTACTGTGGTGCAGAAATCCTTCAGTGAAAATCTCTTTGTCCTCTTACGTTGGAATTTGTCTTTAAAAGATGTAAATTTGTGTTTAAATGTACCCGAGGGGCAGCAGAGGGGAGATCCAAAATCAGGGACAGGGACAGGGACAGGGAGTGTCACCTTCAGCAATCCGCAGCTCCTGGGCACCCTGGGTGCAGCTCTTCCTTTGGCTGTGAGGATAAGGAAAGGGAAATCCGAGTTTATTTTGAATTATTACATTTTATTGCTTTTCTGGCTGAGCAAACAATGGAGCTCTCGCTGTTGGCTGGAAATTGAACCTTGTAGGATTTAGGCTGTGGTGTGGAAAGGGGAATTGTGGGGTTTTAAGGGAATAATGTGGGAAGGAAGGCAGGAAGGCAGGAAGGCAGGAAGGAAGGGTTGAGATCCACGTGCTGGGATATTTATGGGGTTTTGCTGGTATTTCATTGTCCTCTTTCACTCTGCAACAGCTTAACCCCAGAGATCTTCAGGAATTCCCTGTGACCAGGAGGTTTTCGAGATGCTCAGGCTGGTTTTTGCGGATTTATTGGCTGTTTGAACTGACAGATGTTTATCCTATCCCCCCAGTTGTTCCTTTCTTACCCTGGTAAACTCTTCTTGTCGTGGCTAGGTGATCACTGCTGGTTATAAAATGAATCCAGGGGAGCACTGGGGATTAACCAGATAAAATCTGATATTGTTTTAACCTCAGACTATTTTCGTATTTTTGATCATTCTTCTTAACCCCAATGTCCAGCCTGGCCTTGGACACTGCCAGGGATCCGGGGGCAGCCACAGCTTCTCTGGGCACCCTGTGCAGGGCCTGGGCAATAATTCAATAACTCACCTGTTTTCTGGTGCTGAATATATAACCAGCCCTGTTTTTTCAGAGCCTCTGTGTGTTACTGAGGGATTCACACCACGGGGCTGCTCTGTCCTGCCGTGGCTCTGCCCAGCAGCAATCAGTGCCCAGCTGGGAGGGCTTTGCCTTCAGCCACCGGGGGGTTTGCTTTTCATATTATTATTTTTGCCCTTTATCCCTTTGGCCCCCATTTCCCTAACTGAACCCTCAGCAGAGCTGTGATTGCAGAGTGTTGCTGGCTGGAAGGAGTTTGTGGTGTGTCTGAAAGCTTTTCCGGGGAGTGGGGAAAGCTGAGCTGTTTCTGCTGCTCCTCGTGCTCTGTAGTCAGCAATGTCCCTCTGGGACAGCTCAGCCATGTCCCACTGGAACAGCTCAGCCATGTCCCTCTGGGACAGCTCAGCAATGTCCCTCTGGGACAGCTCAGCCATGTCCCTCTGGGACAGCTCAGCAATGTCCCTCTGGGACAGCTCAGCAATGTCCCACTGGAACAGCTCAGCCATGTCCCACTGGAACAGCTCAGCCATGTCCCACTGGAACAGCTCAGCAATGTCCCTCTGGAACAGCACAGCCATGTCCCTATGGGACAGCTCAGCCATGTCCCTCTGGGACAGCTCAGCAATGTCCCACTGGGACAGCTCAGCCATGTCCCTCTGGGACAGCTCAGCCATGTCCCTCTGGGACAGCTCAGCAATGTCCCTCTGGAACAGCTCAGCCATGTCCCACTGGGACAGCTCAGCAATGTCCCTCTGGAACAGCTCAGCAATGTCCCACTGGGACAGCTCAGCCATGTCCCTCTGGGACAGCTCAGCTTCCCCTTCAGCAGGAAAGGCCAGAATTCCCAAACAGGATCATTCTTTCCCCACTCATGATAGTGTTTGTTTTGGGTGAGGAGTCCTCCCTGAGCTGGGCAGTGTCCATTCCTACCTCTGCCTGGGTCAGGGGGTGTGATTGATGCCTTCAGGGAGTTCATGGTTTGCAGAAACATTTTTTCCTCATTTCCTTCCATTTCATTTCTTAACAGCAGAAAGACCTCCCCTTCCCATCATCCTGTTAGAATGCTGCTCAGAGCAGGAATCAGTGAGGGGTTTGTAATCCAGGTGAATTCCCTGAATCCCAGAATTGTTTGGGTTGGGAGAGACCCTGAAGCTCATTAATCCTTTTCCATTAAGTGGAAATCATTCCCAGAGATGTTGCCATCACCAGATCCCCAGACAGGCTGTCCTGGATCCCTGGAATGTCCAAGGCCAGGCTGGAGCACCCTGGGACAGTGGGAGGTGTCCCTGCCATAGCAGGGGTGGGATGGATGGGATTTAAGGTCCTTCCCAACCCAAACCAGTCTGGAATTCAGATTGTCTCCAGTATAAATTCATTTTTCATTCAATTCCCATCTTCATTTAGGAGTGTTGATGGCTGAGGCAGGTTAGCAGGATTTAGGATTGGTTTATGATTTATTTAGGAATCACTTGCAGCAGTGATTCCAGCTGTCAGCCTTTCTCTACCTCATGCCCACTTCCCGGAAATCTTCCTCTCCTCTGATTTGAGGATACTGTTGATAGAAATTCAATTGTTCCACCACGTAAACTACTTGTTTACACATTTTCCACTCCATTTTTAATTCCAGTTCAGCAGTGCCACATTCCTGTGGCAATGTGGGGCTTTTTCCAGGATTTAGGACTGATACTCAAGTTGGTCTAAACTAAACTGACCACAGCAAACAGGTGAAAATAAAGCTCTACACATCAACGATATCCCATTAATTCATAGAGATTATAATTATACTGCTATGGATATCAAAGAGGGAAAAATCCATCCCAAACTTACAAAAGTGCCACTTTTATGAGACTTTTTGTCACGCCTCGGCGTTGACAGGAATTGGAAATAAATGAAGGCTCAAGATCAAACCATTCCTCTTCCCAGCCCACCCATCATTTATTTCCCAGCCCCTCTTTGCCAAAGCCACCGTGTTGGAGACAAATTGTGTTTAATTAGGAGGAGGTGGAGACCTTTAGGCAACGCTCCTCAATCAAAGTGCCTGGAGAAACTAATCATGGAAATGCAAAAGCAAAAAGGTTCTGAGCTCTCCCTGCTGGTGACTGATTGGCAGGGAGGGGAGGGTTTGGGTTTGGGGCTCCTGCTGCATTTCGTTGGCTCTCCTCACTGAAAACTGGGTTAGAAACACCCTGGAAGTGCTGCTGGTGGTTGGGAGCATTTTGGAGCTCTGGAAATATCGAGCTCATCTGAGTATGAAATGAAACAAAGTATAAAAAGTATAAAAAACAGAGCGTTTTTTTATGTGGATAAATAGTTTTGCTACCCTGAAAGGTACAATTATCTTTTTTATGGTCAATACTTACGATGCAAGATGTTCAGCTACACAAAGGAGCTTGTTGGAGATAATTTTGGGAGATGTTTAGGGCTGGTTTTAGTTTAAAATCAGGAATTTGGGGGGTGGAATTCAGTTTTTGGGGGATCAACGTTGTTTCCGGGGCTGAGGGTGAAAGCAGAGCCTGGGCTTGCCAAGGAGGTGGAGGATTTATTTCACCAGGGATGGAGTGACAGGACACAGGGAATGGGATTTTGGGGTTTTATCACACAGATCATTTGCCAACACTGACGAAATTCGGGATGTTTTCACACCTGTTTCTAGGAGGATTCCAAGCAGATGATTTAGGGCAATTCTAGAATTCGCAGCCTTTGCTTTCCCACCCAGCCGGCTGGCAATGAGCCTTGCAGAATTCAGCTTTTAGGGGTTTTTGCAATCCATTTCTAACCATTTTTAACCATTCCTAACAAGCACATTGCAACCTGCATTGGGTTTGGCTTTTCCTTCAGTCTTTCCTTTGATTACCTGTCCTGTTTTCCTCCTTTTCCCCCATATTGCTGGCTGAACATGATGATCTCAGAGCTCCTTCCCAATCCTAATGATTCCATAATTCTGTGATTTCACTCTCCAGGCTCTGTCTGGTTTTCCAGGCACAAGTTGCTTCATCTTTCTCATTAAAATGGGAAGAACAGAAGAAGGAAAAACTGGAATTTAGGATTTTCCTGCACGAAATGGTGATGCAGATGCTGAAATTTGTGAGGCCAGGAGGTTCTTTGTGGCAGGGAAGATCCTGAGCTGCTGGGGATGTGGGGAGAGTGAGCTGAGGAAGGATTCTCCTCTGGATTCTCCATTAGTGGAATGGAGCTCAGCCCTGCCTTTAATCTCCTCCTGAGCACTTGTTAATTTTTTGATGGATTTGTCATAAAAACGAATTATCATGTCTGAGCCACAGAAAGAACAAAACTCCATTTCCTGTGCCCTGGCAGTGATTTCCAGCTCTTCCCACGTTGATGAAATCCCTGTGCACACAGGGAGAGCAGGGAATGCTTTGTTCTTTATATATTTATATTTATAATCGTATATAAAATATATATAATATATACAATAAATNTAGTTCTATATTCTATATAGAATATTATTTGTTCCCACAGAGGAACCAAAGCTTCCCTGATGCACTTCTCTCAGCCTTCCTCTTCCAGCAGCTCCCCAGGCCTTTGGTCACACAGCCTGCCCAAAAAGGGAAGGGTTGAATTTAAAAGAAAATCTCCGAAAAGGAAAGGTTTTAATTTGAAAACATTGTCCAAAAAGGGAGGGGTTGGGTTTTAAAAAATTGTCCAAAAAAGGGAAGGGTTTAATTTAAAAACATTGGTCAAAAAATGGAAAGGTTTAATTTAAAAACATTGTCCTTAAAGAAAAGTTTTAATTTGAAAGCATTGTCCAAAAAAGGAAGGTTTTAACTTAAAAACATTGTCCGTAAAGGAAAGGTTTTAATTTAAAAACAGTGTCCATAAAGGGAAGGTTTTAATTGAAAAACGTTGCAAAAGAAAAAGCCAGGTGACTGCAAACCCCTTTTCCTCTCAAACCCCTGCACCAAATTTACTTGGGAGTTTAATTTCTCTTCCCTCCTTGTTTATTATCTCATTTCTTCTGCCTTCCGTTAATCCATTTGCTGAATAAATGTTTATTTGCTGCTATATTGAATTTTCCCCTGACCTTCAGAGCTCCACGTGAGCTGCTGGGAGGCTGGAGCTGCTGGAATGGGGAGGAACTGTGATGGTTTCATCTGCACGCCAAGCCCAGCAGAGCAGATTAGAAATGCTAAATCTGCTCCTCCATCGGAGTCTTTGGAGGTGTGGGAAGAAATACGGATGAAAAACAAACACTTTAAAAATTCTTAATAAATATTAATATTCCGTTGTGATTCCGCACTTATATTGGAGTCATAATTACTAAATTCCACGGATTTTAGTGCTCGGAATGTAATGATCCCTATCAGGCAGCAAACAGCAGAAAAATTAGCAGCATACTGGTAGAGCAGAAATCCTGATTTGTCTCAAACTGCGAGGCTCCAGAAATGCTGTAGAAGTCAATTTCTATCCTGGGAAGGAAGATCTTCCTAGGAAATGGTTGACAATAATAACATCTACGATTTGCCACGAGCCCCAGATCAGATTGCATCATTTCTGACAATTCCCAGGATTACTCTGCACAGCAGAGCTGCAGCTTTCTGCTTATTTGGGGTTATTTCAATTAATGGACCTCTCGTCTTCATTTCGTTTCTAATTCCATTTCGGAAATGCACAAACGCTGTGGTCTGCTCAGTGTCATTGGAACGAGACTTGCAGACATCTTCAAGGAGGTTTGATTCAATTTCCTTGCTGTAAAGCTCAGATTAAATGAGAGCCCAGTCAATTAGGAACTGAGCAGAGCTCGTACTTGAGAGGAAATCACTTAATCTGCGCTCTGCAAGTCTGGAAAATTCTCCACCTTCTACCATGTCACAGCTGCAATCTTGTGGAGAAAGACTGGGAAATTCCTGGTGAGGAACCTCAAAACCCAGCAAAAACCTGAACACTTCTTGTGGCTCAGAGCTTTGTGGCTGCAGCATCACCTGGAGAGGATTTGTGCTTCCCTGACAGCCTGGGCTGGGCTGAACAAGTCCAGAGGGTGGGATTTAAGTGAATCCATGGATGGGATTTAAGGTCCCTTCCAACCTAAACCAGTCTGGGATTGCAAAATTCCATCATTCCCAGTGCTGCTGGATTTTCTGTCCCTCTGGCTGCACTTCCATCCCAGAGCTCCAAACAGCTGCTGGAGGAGAATCGATGGAGTTGATTTGTCCTTTTGGGTGAAAATGTTCAGCGCTAGGATCCACAGGAAGGAGCACAAAACACGTTTGGAGGAGCAAATTCCTCCCCTGAGCAGGGAATGGCAAAAGCTGGAGCATATTGTGCCAATCCCCGTGCCAGGAGAGCAGGAAGGGTGGGAGATGAAGGAACTCCACAGCATCCCAGAGCTCCATCCCTGCAGCCCCAGGGGCAGGAGGGCTCTGGAATGTTCTGGAAGGTGTTTTGCTGACTGCAGCTCCCGGCAGAGCCACAGGAGCCTCGGCACAGATGGCTTGGGTGAGGAATTCATTCCGGCCGGGAGGAAAGGGACAGTGGAGCTGCTGAGAGCAGCATCTCCTGTGCCCCTGCTGTGGTCACTGCCTCACTAGAAAATAGGGAAAACATCCAATTAGCATTGGGAGGTGAGGGTGCAGCCCAAAATCCTAAAGGGTTTGGGATTCTGGAGAGGGGAATCAGCTTTCCCCACAGCTCTCCCTTAGGACAGAGCTTCTCTGCTCATTAAAAATGCTCCTTACAGGCTTTTCATGGCTTTGCTCACAATGCACAGGCACTGGGAATTCCCACCTGTTTCAGTCTCTCTGACCCCAACTCGTTCAGTCTCTGGGACAGGAAAAGGGCTGGAGAACCTCTGGGGAACCTCTAGGGAACATCTGGGGAACATCTGCAAGTGGAGATCGCAGAGCTCTCAGCCCAGCCTGTGCTCCCCAGACCCCTGAGGGATTTACAGGCACAGGTTGGGGGATTTGGGCTGGGAAAGAGCAAAACCAGGGAGGCATTTGGGAGAAAAAAGCCCTAACTGGACAGGGACTGGCTTAGGAGAATGGATATCCATAAACCCTTTTTTCCCTGATTTTATTGGTGTTCATTTCCCTTGCAGAGGCCCTGGATTTTAGAGCAATCATTGCAGAAGGTTCTGGAACACCCACACAGAAATTCTGTGTCTTTTACAGCTATTTGTACAAATTTGTTGTTGATCAGAGAGGGGATGGTGCTTTCCAGAGCCAACAGTGGGGTGTGTCTCGATTTCTGTATCAAACATCAGAAAACATGGAAAGAAATCCGGATTTCTTTAGGGAGATTCACGCTGCAATCTGGATTTCCTGCCCCATTGCTGCGATCCCAAGTTCCTGTCCTCCCTGTGTGACATCACAAATAAACATTCCCCAGGGACTGGCCATTTAATGTTTCCCTTCATTTTCCATCCCCATGGAGCTCTGTCCTCTGATGCCCAGGTGTGTAAGTAGTACAGAAAATGGGGTTTAGTGAAGAATTCTGCCAATGAAATCAAAGAAAAGAAATCCAGCTTGTTTTTCCTTCGCCCTGGTGCTGCTGCAAGCCCCAAAGCAAGAGGAAACAGCAAACTAAATGTGGTTTAGTTCTCTCCATGAGCAGCTCAGACTCTCCAGGTGCACACACAGTGCCTGGAACTGCATCATTCTTTTTAAAAGTCCCAGAAAATCTTAATTTTGCCTTCTTTGCAAACTGCCAGCAGCAAGCTCAGCCTTCCCTTCAGCAGGAACATCCATCTTTCCCAGGAACTCTGCTTTGCACAAACAGAGGGAATTGCTGGTTTTTGGTGTTTGGGATCCAGGGCTGAGTGCCTGGTATGTGCTGGAAGGGCTGTGCTCCCCAGATGAGGTTCTCAAAGCTCTGTTTGAGCACCTGCTGGGTTTATCCCTGATGGCAATCCAGGTATCCTGGAGCTTCCAGTTGTCACTGTAGTACCTGGAATGGAGAGATGCAGCAGCACACGAATCCACTAGAGATAGAAAGAACTTTATTGTTTATAACTTCTGCTTATATGTGCTAAAATTCTCCAAGTAACTAATCAATAATCATCCACCTCCTAAAACAATTAGCTAAAATCCTGCAACACCCAATTCCAAACACTCTCTGCCTTAAACCCAAACCAATTAAAAAAACCAGCAAGTGTTTAAATATTATTTACAAAAATAATCTCACTGTTCTCATAGTTTGCAAAAAAAAAAAGAAAAATTCTCAAGGAAAAGCTTCTGCTAGCAGCTTTTCAGTATCCACATCCAGTGACACCTCTCTGTCTCGTTGCAGTGTCCCCCAAGATATTCCGGATCTCCAGTGACATCGTGGTGAACGAGGGCAGCAATGTCACCCTGGTGTGTTTGGCCACGGGGAAACCAGAGCCATCCATCTCCTGGAGACACATCTCCCCCTCCGGTGAGTCCTGGCCTTGGGGTGCTTTGGGATCACCCAAGGGTGACCTGTGCCTCCCAAAGGGTCCCAAAAGGGGTTGGAAAGGGAAAACTGGGGTGCTGAGGAACAAAGCAATGAGGACAGAGCACCCTAAACCTGGATTTGTGTTTTTGTGTGTGTTGTGACAGTGGTCGATCAAACAATTCCTGTTAAAATCCAAGCAAGGATAAGATGAGGAACAGGCAGGGCTCTCTAGAAATGGGAAACATGGAAGTTAAACACATGAAGAGGTCATGGAGTAGATTGAATTTACTGTCATTTCTACTGCTGTAACTGCAGGCACAGGGGGATTGCTGGGGTGTCAGGGTTTGGAGCTGGACTCGTGATCCTCGTGGGTTCCTTCTCTCATATTCCTGGATATTCCAGGATTCCATACCATCAAACCATTATACAGTGTGCTAGAACAAATTAAGTTATATATATATGAAAAATTGCAAACAAAATGGATCCTTGTGGGTTCCTTCCTCAGGATACTCCAGGATTCCACGCCATCAAACCATTATTCCATGACACAGTCTGTGAGAACAAATTAAATTATATGTATGAAAAATTGCAAACAAAATGGCAACTAAAATATCACTTCTATTTGATATTTCCATTTCTACCTTTGATTCCTCATAACACATTGAAAGGGAAAGTTCTGGCTGAGGTTGGAGGATTCTCTGCAGTGCTGGTCAGTGCAGAGCCACTGAAGTTGTTCCCTGGAGCAAAGCAGGGGCTGTGGGGAAATCCCTGCTCTGGAAATGAAAGTGGATTTTGTGTTCCTGAGGGGAGAAACTCCCTGGGACTCTCTGTCTTATCCCAGGCAGGACTGGAACCGCACTGCTTCTGTTACTGGGACTCTACAGGCTGAACTGGGTTTGCAGTGAGGCTTTTCTTTGCTCCCCCAGCCTGATAACATCCATGGAATTGCAGGGAAGAATGGGCTGTCACAGCATCTCATAGTCCCGAGGAACAATTGGCTTTACAAAGCAAGATCTGGGAAAAAACCCTCACTTTTGACCTTTAAACAATGACAATGAATTTGGCTTGAAGTGTCCGTCAAGGGACTGGAGGAAAAATTCAGTTGTAGCAGGAAATGGATTTTAACTAAATGTCAAATAAAATTTTATTAGAAACCGTGGTGATACTTTGGAGCAATGGCTTAAAGCATTTGAGTGGCTGCAGAAAGGAGCTGAGATGATGCTCCTGGAGAGGGAAAAGGAGAAAAGGAGGATTGGTGCACTCAGGCTGGAGGAGAGGGAGAATAACCTCCTTCTGAGTTCAGGCAAAATGCAGAGGTGGCACCTGGGGACACCCAGGGTGGCCTTGGCAGGGCTGGGGATGGTTGGACTCAGTGGGCTCAGAGGATTTTCCACCCTGAGGGACTCTGTGGCAATTCATGCAGGGACTCAGAGGTGTTTCAGTGACCCCCGGCTGTTCCTTGCTCCAAACCTGTCCAGCCTGGCCTTGGACAATTCCAGCCCCAGTGATCTGGGGTTCTGTGCCTCCAGAGGTGCCCTGGGTGTTCCCTGCTCATTATCAGACACAGCTGGGTCTGGAGGGGGATAGCAAAGCATCCGAGTGACTCAGAAACCGTGTAAAGGTGATGAAGCCAGCCCTGAAGTGCAGGGAATGTTCTGTGCCCAAAGCCACCAGGATGTCCCCATGGCAGTGGCCAGCCCCGCTCCAGGTGACACCACAGCCGCTCCCAGGGCAGCCCAGAGCCTGCAGCCAGCAAACAGAGAATGCAAGGGAGCTGAAAACCCCAAATCCTGCCGTGGTTTATATTCTGTCTGCAGCACCTCACCTCCCTGCCTGCATCAGCTTCATCTGCACTTTCTAATTCCTGCCCGTTTTCGGCTCTAATTCCCAGCGGCACTAATGAGGCTCCCAGGCAGGCAGAGCATCTCCAATCCAGCACTAAATTATATTAACGAAGCATATTTAGAATATTCTCAAATTGTTTGTCAAAGCTGCTGCGAAAAGATAAGGAACTGAAATCTCTGAATACAAATGACTCAATGTAGACTAATTCCAGGATATGATCATGATTTACATCAACACAGCCTCGACTCGCATGAGGTCGGATTCAATTTTTCTGAACAAGAGATAAATTGAACCATTCGTAGGAATAAAAATAAAATGCATTTCAAGGTGATTTTTAAACTTAGTCCATAAATTATTGGCCCGGAATCTTTATTGTGCATGTTTAACTCACAGTCATTATGTAAATGCTTTCGTTATATAAATATTCATTACGCAGCCCCACTATGTAAATCCAGNAGGGAATGTCAGGGGTGGGGTGGGAAGGATGGAGAGGATGAACAGGATGGGATGGCAAAGCATGGGATGGGATGGGATGGGATGGGATGGGATGGGATGGGATGGGATGGGATGGGATGGGATGCAGTGACAGCACAGTGGATTTCAGGGGAAGGAGGGTCAGTTTGGATCAGAGATTGGGATGGAATTCTTCTGGAAGGCTCTGGAATAGAATTCCCAGNCCCAGTGATCTGGGGTTCTGTGCCTCCAGAGGTGCCCTGGGTGTTCCCTGCTCATTATCAGACACAGCTGGGTCTGGAGGGGGAGAGCACAGCATCCGAGTGAATCAGAAACCGTGGAAAGGTGATGAAGCCAGCCCTGAAGTGCAGGGAATGTTCTGTGCCCAAAGCCACCAGGATGTCCCCATGGCAGTGGCCAGCCCCGCTCCAGGTGACACCACAGCCGCTCCCAGGGCAGCCCAGAGCCTGCAGCCAGCAAACAGAGAATGCAAGGGAGCTGAAAACCCCAAATCCTGCCGTGGTTTATATTCTGTCTGCAGCACCTCACCTCCCTGCCTGCATCAGCTTCATCTGCACTTTCTAATTCCTGCCCGTTTTCGGCTCTAATTCCCAGCGGCACTAATGAGGCTCCCAGGCAGGCAGAGCATCTCCAATCCAGCACTAAATTATATTAACGAAGCATATTTAGAATATTCTCAAATTGTTTGTCAAAGCTGCTGCGAAAAGATAAGGAACTGAAATCTCTGAATACAAATGACTCAATGTAGACTAATTCCAGGATATGATCATGATTTACATCAACACAGCCTCGACTCGCATGAGGTCGGATTCAATTTTTCTGAACAAGAGATAAATTGAACCATTCGTAGGAATAAAAATAAAATGCATTTCAAGGTGATTTTTAAACTTAGTCCATAAATTATTGGCCCGGAATCTTTATTGTGCATGTTTAACTCACAGTCATTATGTAAATGCTTTCGTTATATAAATATTCATTACGCAGCCCCACTATGTAAATCCAGCAAATCTCCCCACTCAGCGTAACAGCGTCGGGCTGCGGGTTGTAATCTCCAAATCTGTATTGTTGAAATGTCACCCGAATAAATTGCAGGTATTACTTATTTTGTTCTGACATTTGCGAGCAAAGTGCAGCATCGATAGTTGGGGATGAAGGCAGAATGCTAAGGAATGAAGTTCTGCTGGGGACACCCCTCTGGTTTTAGCTCTGCCGTGTTCCACAGCGCCTGGGCAGAGCTCTGCTGGCAGCACCAGCAGCAGACACGGGGAAACCTCCTGATAAAATGTTCCTCCTGGGAAAATCCAGGTGCTGAGCATCAAAATTCTTTTCTGCTTTGGTTTTGACAAAAGTTTCACCAATGGGAGCTTCCCCAGCTGTGGGAGGGGTGGGATGGGATGGGATGGGATGGGATGGGATGGGATGGGATGGGATGGGATGGGATGGGATGCAGTGACAGCACAGTGGATTTCAGGGGAAGGAGGGTCAGTTTGGATCAGAGATTGGGATGGAATTCTTCTGGAAGGCTCTGGAATAGAATTCCCAGAGAAGCTGTGGTGCCCCTGGATCCCTGGCAGTGTCCAAGGCCAGGTTGGACACTTGGAGCAGCCTGGGACAGTGAAGGTGTCCCTGCCATGGCAGGGGTGGGATGGATGGGATTTAAGATCCCTCCTAACCCAAACCAGTGTGGCATCCCTGGTTACTTCCAGTTTCATATTTTCCAGCTCTTCCCTGTTCTCTTGCCTCTTTCTCCCAGTTTTACCTCCATCATTCCTGGTCAGCTGTTTTCCCAAAACAGCAGGATGAACCAGATGTAGGGATACATCTGCATTTCGAGGAGCAGGGGTCCAGAAACTGGGAATAAAGGCAGATTTTCTCACCTGGAGTGGAATGGGATGGGATTTATGGGATGGGATGGAATGGAATGGAATGGAATGGAATGGAATGGAATGGAATGGAATGGAATGGAATGGAATTGGCTCTGAGGCTCCTTCCTGCAGCCCCAGAGAGCTCTGGAGATGGATTCCATTCAATTGCATTGCATTGCATTTTATTGCATTCCATTCCATTCCAGACAAAAGGCAGTGCCTGGGCAGGCAGGACTCTCCCCAGTCCCACCACTGCATAACACTTTTGTTCTTTGAGGGAGAAACAAAGAGGGATTGAAAAACTTCTCCCTAAATCCCGAGAAACAAACCCAGCTCGATCCAAGCCAGGCGCTGGCAGAGATCCAGCTCCTCCTGCCTCTCCCATGGATCCATACGTGAGAGCAACGAGAAGGGCTTTGGTGAAGTGCAAGTGCTTTGAGCATGGATTTTCAGGCTGAAAACTGAACTGACATGAATTATTATCAGATTTCCAGGGCTTTGCGTGTGTACAAAGGGTGAACTCTTAAAATGCTCCATCTCTCGCTTGAAGATGGTGTTAAAGGTGGAAGTTTTAGAAATGTGAGTTTCTGGCTTGTTTGTTTTTTCTTGCTCAGCCCCAGCCATGGAGCAGCTCTGGCTGGGGAGGTTGTTCCCCCAGCTCCCCATGGCAGTGCAATCTGCAGTCTCTGGCCAGGAGGAGCTGCTCTGGCTCAGCCTCCCTTCCCACGGAATGCTGCTCCAGAACGAATCCTGTCCTGTGAGGGATGCTCCTGTCAGACAGCACTGCCCTGACTCTCCAAATCCAGCTGCAATTAACAGAAGTTCCACAGCCCTGCAGTGCTGCTGGCTGGAAGGGAAGGAGCTCCTTGCTCAGGCTGCTTTGGCCCAGAGAGCTCCAGCCCAGCGGTGCTTTTCTCCTGGCTCAGAATCCTGGGATGGGTTGGTTTGGGTTGAAAGGAACCTTAAAGCTCATCTCCTTCCACCCCTGCCATGGCAGGGACACCTTCCACTGTCCCAGGGTGATCCAGCCTGGCCTTGGACACTGCCAGGGATCCCGGGGCAGCCACAGCTTCTCTGGGAATTCCATCCCAGCCTCCCCACCCTCCCAGGGAAGAATTCCTAATTCCCAATCTCCCATCCATCCCTGCCCTCTGGCAGTGGGAAGCTATTCCCTGTGTCCTGTCCCTGTCCTGTCCCTGGATTCTGCAGGGATTCCTCAATGCCAGCACATCCCATGGGCACTGCTGGTGGCTCAGTCCTTCCTCCCAGGCAGCAGAGCATTTGGGTTCATATTTGGTGGGAATTTAATGGCCCAGCTGGTGATCCTGGAGGGACACTTTTCAGTGGCTAAAGGCATAGCTTGTCATTAAATCAATGGCTCCTGATATCAAACAGGGCTGGCAGCTCCCCAAGAGCTCCGGGGAGGTGGTGAGGAGTAAATGAGGGCAATAATTAACAGTTTAGAGACTGCAGAGCTAACAGCAGCACCCAATAGGAACGGCTGGGTGAGGTTCTTGTTTTGCCTTTAGATCAGCAATCAAATCTGTTCCCAAATCACTTCCCAAATCACAGCTCTCCATGAGAAAAGAGATGTCTTCTGGGTTCAGGTTTTGTGAATTTGGGCTTTTTCTTTTCAACAGACTTGTACCAAGAGAGGAGTCTTGGGAGATTTGGCATTAGGATCCAATTAGGTGACATTCAGTGTCACTTGAGCCACTGCTCGGGGTGAGGTGACATCACCCTGCAGTCAGGGGCTTTCTGAGGGACAGTGCTCAGGAAAATTGCATTTTTATCAGGATTGTTCCAGAAGTTTGAGCATCCCTTCAGGAACAATTAAAGGTATTCCTAGAAACTTTCAGGTCTTCTTAAAATCTTTTTTAACAAAAGTGTTCTTGTTAAAATACACTTGTCAGGAGAAGAATATTCCAACTAATACAGTCAAATAACTGGGGCTTTGTGAAGGAACTGAGGAACAAGAGTGAGATCAAAATCTTAGTGAGATACAAACTAAAACTGTCCAAAATCATTGCACAGAAATGAGCAGGATTTTTTTTTTCCTTTTTACCAATTTTATGATAAATGGGAAGTATTTCTTACTTTTCAATAAAACTAGATGAACTCATTAATAACTCATAAAATGCAATGCAAATGAGAGTTTTCTTACAGGCTGAGCTTATTCCCGCAGATATCAGTTGGTTTTTATGTGAGAAACGTTGCACTTTGAGGGAGCAGCACGTGACTCTCAGCAGATATTGCAGAGCTGTCGTGCTCCAAACCAACCCAACATCTCCCCTCTCTCCCAAAGCAGCCAAGCCCAGCTTTGAGCACAGAGGTGACAGCAGATCCCAAATCCCACATGGGGCAGGCTGGAAGGGACTGACAGGAAAATGAATCCACGAACACCGGAGGTTTATGTCCAAAAAGGAGACAGAGGAGTCCTGTAACTTTATTCATGAATAAAGAGAGAGCTCATGGGCATTTCCCCTGGGGTCTCTAGAGGACACAGCCTCTTTTTATCCTAATTCCAGGAGTTCCCTCTCTCTTTCCCCTTACTGGCTGAGGTACTTGAGAACACCTAATTAATATACATTAATATTCCCAGAACGCCTAATTAATATACATCTCCCCCAATACAGACACCCCCAAAACACATTCCCCTTTTCTTCTTCTTCTTGTGTCTCTGCTCCTGTAGTTCATTAACACAGTCTTGGGTAAATCTAATTAGGGGAATTCCTATGGGCAGGAATGGGGCATCCCAGGCTGCTGTGGGTTGGAAGGGATTTAAAGCTCATCTCATCCCAGCCCTGCCACGGCAGGAACACCTTCCTGGTGCCCCCAAACCACATCCAGCCTGGCCTTGGGCTCTTCAGGGATCCAGGGGCACCAGAGCTGCTCTGTTCTGTGACACCCATCAGGTACAAACTGCGCTGCTGCGTCTGCAGGTTGTTGAGTTTCACTGTGGGGAGGAATCAGGAGAGAACCTTTGGCCAGCTCTGGGAGTCTGAGGGGTTTCAGCTCACCTTGGAGCTCAGGTTTCTGGGTGGAAGCTGCAGTGGCTCCAGCTTCCCTCGGGGGTGTGTTAGTCCCTCAGTCTGCCAGCCAGATGTTGAATTTCCAGGTGTTCTGTGCTCAGCCTGCAGTAATTTCTCTCTGTGATTATTTCATTTCAGCCAAGCCCTTTGAGAGTGGGCAGTACCTGGACATCTATGGAATTACAAGAGACCAGGCTGGGGAATACGAATGCAGCGCAGAAAACGACGTCTCAGTCCCAGACGTGAGAAAAGTAAAAGTCACAGTAAACTGTAAGTGCCACTGTTTGCTATTCCCTGTTATTCTGGTGGAGAAGGAAAGTCTGGTGCAGCAAACTGGTGCTGCTGGAGCTGCTGGGGGTGGCTATGGAGGCACAGGGAGCTCTGTGGTGTCACCTGGGTGTCACAGGGAGCTCTGCGGTGTCACCTGGGTGTCACAGGAGGGCACAGCGAGGCTCAGGTGCAAACTGTGCTTTTTGGGTGATGATCTGAGCAGGTGCTGGTGGCTGCTGTGGATGTTGGGCTGAGCCCTTGCTGGTTTATCTTGGCGTGGCGGTGCTGGAAGTGATGTGAGGAAATGAGGAGCTCTGTTTGGTCACTGGATGGGGATGGATCTCCGAGGAGGTTGGAATTGTTCCCTGAGGAGGCAGCAGGGTGTTTGTTCAGTTCCCCCTGGAGGCAGAGGGACTCTGCTGTGGGGACCCTGCTGGTGCTGGGTGGCACCAGAAAGGTGGCACTTTCACTCCAGAGGTGTTCTCAGCTTGGGACTGAATCTGGTTTAGCCCTCAGCGTGATGTGAAATGTTCTTTTCCCCTCCAGCATGTGAGAAAATACAGGCAAGACAATGTGAATGATTTCTCTTGTTCATCCTAACAGTTTTCTCCGGTTAACTTCAATTACCCAGCTTGTGATTTGTTTCTGGTTTGGGAGCTGCTGTGGCAGCTTGGTTGGTCACAGATCTTGGAGGTGGCAGCGCTGTGTTCCCCACAGACTCTGCCCCAGCTGATGGGGCAGCCAAGCCCTCATCCCAGCTGCTCTCACTGCTGCTTTGCCCTCCCTGAGGTGTCTCCACCTCCCTCAGCTTCGCTGGATTCCTGAAAACCAGCAGTGCTGGGAAAACTGGGCTGTGTGGGAGGCAAAGCCACCCTGGAGGTGTCTGGGGGAACAAGTGACCTCTATTGCTGTGCAAGGCTTTTCCTGTAAAAACCCTCGTGCAGCCTTGGCCAGGCGTGCCCTGGGTGGTTTGGGGTGTCACCTCCCCGGGAGCTGTGCTTGAACAGAGTCCCTCACTATTACCAGGACGTTCTGAGCTGCAGCTCCAGAGCAGCAATGAATCAGGGCTTTATTGCTCCCAGGTAGTGGAAAGCAGCAACGAGCCCTGAGCGGATCCAGAGGGTGTAAGCAGAATTTGGGATGTGGATATTCACGGCACGGAGAGGCTGTTCAGCCAGCCAGGCAGAGACAAGGAGATTACCAGCGTTAAATTACTTTGTGAAATTCAGGTTTCCTGGCTGGGCAGCTTGCAGCCCTACATAAACAAGGAGCTCCCCAAACACGTGGTGTGGCTCTAATGACCTACAGGGTTTTCATTACTCTGCTCAGTACACCAGAATCTACATTTTCTACTTTATGTCTGTCCCCCTAATTTCCCTTTGAGAAATGGTGGCCTGAGAATCTGCCTGAATTCCAAAAGGATGGGGGGGAAGGAAAGGAAAAAAAACCATTGAAGCTGCTGGTTGGTGCTGAAGGAACACTCCACCAAATCAAGTTCAAATAGATAAGACATAATCCAATTTCATTTCACAAGTAAATCCCATTAGCATTTTCCATTACATTTTGTAAAGCAAATACTGATTTATAGATTGTAATATTGAACGCCGCTTTGAATGAAGCAGAGTCTGGATTTATTGTGTCATCTGAAAGCTGGTCTGAAACTCTCCATGTGCTACTGTCACTTCACTCGTTCTCTCTGCTCTATTAATGTCATGCTTTAAAAAATATTAAAGGCAGCTGCTAAATCCTAGAATTTCCAATGGAGCTGAGGCCACAGTGAGAGGATGAGCAATGGGATGTGTGCATCAGGAAACTGGCATTTATTTGCATTTATTTCAAACTGTCAGCTCTGTCTAAATAAATAGCAAATGTGGATTTTAAAGTGGAGAGGCGTTGCAGAATTTCCTTTTGTTAGGATAATCCATGTTAAGGGTTGGTTTTCTTCCATGTTTTTTCTTAGGATAATCCATGTTAAGGGTTGGTTTTCTTGCTCTGTACCTTGGACAGCTCCGGTAGAGCTGCAGCTCTCAGACTTCACTAAGTCAGTTGCCAGGTCAGAGCTCCTCACTGATCTGTGCAGAGGGTGAGACAAGGGTGTGAGCTCACTGCTCTGTGCTTGAGCTCATTGCTGTGTGTCTGAGCTCACTGCTGTGTGTCTGAGCTCACTGCTCTGTGCTTGAGCTCACTGCTGTGTGTCTGAGCTCACTGCTGTGTGTCTGAGCTCATTACTGTGTGTCTGAGCTCACTGCTGTGTGTCTGAGCTCACTGCTGTGTGTCTGAGCTCACTGCTCTGTGCTTGAGCTCACTGCTGTGTGTCTGAGCTCACTGCTGTGTGTCTGAGCTCATTACTGTGTGTCTGAGCTCACTGCTGTGTGTCTGAGCTCACTGCTGGGTGTTTGAGCTCATTGCTGGGTGTCTGAGCTCACTTCTGGGTGTCTGAGCTCATTGCTGGGTGTCTGAGCTCACTGCTGTGTGTCTGAGCTCACTGCTGTGTGTCTGAGCTCATTGTTGTGTGTCTGAGCTCACTGCTGTGTGTCTGAGCTCATTGCTGGGTGTCTGAGCTCACTGCTGTGTGTCTGAGCTCACTGCTGGGTGTTTGAGCTCATTGCTGGGTGTCTGAGCTCACTTCTGGGTGTCTGAGCTCATTGCTGGGTGTCTGAGCTCACTGCTGTGTGTCTGAGCTCACTGCTGTGTGTCTGAGCTCACTGCTGGGTGTTTGAGCTCATTGCTGGGTGTCTGAGCTCACTTCTGGGTGTCTGAGCTCATTGCTGGGTGTCTGAGCTCACTTCTGGGTGTCTGAGCTCATTGCTGGGTGTCTGAGCTCACTGCTGGATATTTGAGCTCATTTCTGACTGCTTTGCTCCATTTTTCCGGCCGTTTCTCCCATTTCTCTGGAGCTCTCAGGGCTCCCCTCCCTGTCTCAGGCGCTCACAGGCTCTCCCCGAGCAGCAGGCCCAGCACTGGTGTCCCGGTGAGCAGAAGGAGCAGTGCCTTGCAGCCGCCCTGGGCTCACCTGCAGGCTCATTGGAGCCCAGCTCTGTGCTCTGTGAGCTGCAGCTCTGCTCCAGCAGCATCTGCTGCCATTCCAGCCCTGGGCAGGAACTGCTGACTGCCTCAGTCGATTCCTGACGAACCTGGTGGCAAATGCTCATCTCCTCATGATCTTCCAGGTGCTCAGGATTGCTTGAACAGCATTTCCACGGGCTTTGGTGGGAAATGGGCTGGGTGTGATTCCCTGAGATAGCTTCACCCGGGCTATGCTGGGTGTGATTCCCTGAGAAAGCTTCACCCGGGCTGTGCTGGGTGCTCAGGACTTGCATTGTAGCCCTGCCTTTGCCATATTCAGCCTTTTAATGAGTTTTTAAAGCTCGTTAGGCCGATTGGGTTTGGATCAGTTTGGTTTATCCAAGTATTCACTGAGTTATTCTTTCCTTGCATTAAGCTGAAATTTAAAATAAAGGATTGGGGTGGATGAACTGGTAAAATCTTGTGTTTGGAGCAATTATGTCCCAAGGCTGATGGAGTTCCAGCATTTGGGCAATGCTCTCAGCCCAGGGATGACCTGTGGGGTGTCCTGTGCAGGGCTGAGGGTTGAATTCCATCATCCTCACGGATTCCTTCCAACTCTGCACATTCTGCTGTTCAATCCTTTCCTTTCCATGCACGTGTTTTGTGTTCTTCAGCGAACTATCTAAATTTGGGGGCTTTATCCCTAACTTTATCAAATTTTCCTCTCACACCTCTGGATTTCCATGCACATGTTTTGTGTTCTTCAGCAAATTATTTATATTTTGGGGCTTTTCCCCTAACTTTATCAAATTTTCCTCTCACACCTCTGGGCCCTGGCTGTGTGTGCTTGGAGAAAGTTCCACATCCTCGAGGTTCTGGTCATGCTGAAGTCCAGAGAAGAGGGACTCTGAGTGGACATCCCAGTTGTCCCCTGGGTTTTTAGCCAGTCCTGTGGGGTTGGGGAGTCTTTTCCAGTACAGATCCTCTGTCCCTCCCTGCTTTGATGAGGTGTTTCACACTGTGGGTTTTTCCTCCTGGTGAGGAATTTTAAGTGGGGTGTTTGTTTTCCCTGGTCAGGTCGGGCTGTGCAGAACAGCTCCTCTCATTAGCATTTCTTCGAAGGCTCCTCGCTGTTGCTATGGTGCTTTGCATAATATTATGCCTAATTCTCCGATTTTACTTTGAAATCAGACATCCTGTACGAGCCACGCCGGCCTAATTATATCTGCAACCTTAAATCTCCTGGGGAAAAACACTGCAGGACTGAGGGCTTGCTGGGGCTCCCAACCCCTGGCCAAGTCACCGTGACTCTGCTCGCCCAGGAAGTGCCTCGTGTGAACCATTCCTGACCTGTGATCAGCATTTCCTTGGCAAGGATTGGAGCTTGGATTCAAGGAGGATAATTGCCTCGGTTAAATTATTAAATAAAAAGACAAAGCCCACACATTTGCTGGAGGACTCAGTCTTCCTCTGCTTTGGCACCAAGTATAAAATTGCTCAGAGCAATTTAATTTTAATTTCCACTTTCCTCTAATAAAAGAGAGGGGAGGAAGGGGCTTCTCTTGAGGCAGAAATCAATAACTCTGATTCTTTCAATTTTTAATAGCTACTGATTTGCAGCTCCATCGGTATATCCCTGACTGGATTTAGGACTTGGAGGTTAAGGTCAGCATTGTCTTTATAGGAGCCAAATTTCACTGCCAGGGCTTTCACTGCTTTGGAGAAAGAGGTTTTCTTCAATTCTCAGGTTAATATTAAAAAATGGGATTTTTGGTGTCTGAGTGGCACTGGGGGCTCCTGGCAATCTACCTGCTGGTTCATATTTGGGTTTTTCTGTGGAACAGAGGGTTCAGTGCCCTGTGGGTGTGGAGGGTTTTTTCCACCCCAGCCAGTCCAGCTCTTGCCTTGTTCCTCCTGCTGCTGTTCGATATTAACCTAATTCTGCAGATGGGATTCTCTGAGGTACAGCCCAGCCCTTGGAGCTCTCAAATTTGAGATATTGCTTCAATTGCAGAGTGCTGGGGAGGCTGTCAGGGCAGTGATGGAGAGAACACATTTCCTGCAGCACATCTCACACGGCTGAGAGGGGAGAAACCCCAGGAAATAGTTTCTGGAGCAGTGGTTCAGGGTGTGAGGACACAAAGGCACCCATGGGCTGAAGGGGACAAGGAGACAGAACAGCCCATGTGGAAATTCAGATCATGGTTGGAATCAAGAACAGAAGAGCTGGCTTTGGGTGCAGCCACCAGTCAGGGCTGCCAGCAAAATATTTCAGGTGAAATCAATGCAAATAAGTCTGGGGTTTTTCACCTAAGATCAAGGTCTTTGGAGAATTTCTGCTATCCTATAAATTGGAGGTTTTGATTATGCATTATGTCATCACTTGGGTTTTTGGCTTTTTGGGTTTTATCTTGTTTTTTTTGGTCACCATTGGGACTAAATTCTTATTTAGTTAATTTGCAAGCTCATCTCACCACTGAGAACTTGTGTGAGTTATATGATGTCCAATCTCATAGCAACACTTAATGGAAAACAGCTCACACCAATTCAATAAGAGCTGGCCTTTAAAATTAAAGCTGCCTCAATTGCTTGCGTGGGGAAAGAATGTTGTTGCTTGGGAGAAAATATTTCCCTTTGCTGGTGGGGAAAGAAGCCTCTTTTAAAGTAATGGTTGTCATTTTCTGTCCTTCAGGTGTTTTTATTAACATTTCAGAAGTCGGATTAAAACAATATAGTTCTCGTTTGTGACTCGAGTGCAATTTGGCTCCTAAATTAATATCGATTTCTTGCGGGGGGTGAGTGTTTGTGCTGAGGCTCTGCAAACCCTGCGTGGTTCCTGCAGATCTCTGACAAACTCTGCTGTGGGAGCTGCCAGGATTGGTGGTGATGATGTCCCTGCCTGGACAGGGAGGTGGCACTTGTGCCAGCGCAGCACAGAAGCAGGGCTTGGTGACACCCAGCAGGGGCTGCAGCTCGAGGAGATGGAGCAGCAGCGCTCAGATCTCTCTGCAGCACGTTAGGAGGAGGATTTTCATTTCCCCAAGGAATTCTGTGCCTTGCCCTGCCAGCAGGGTTGGCTGGGAGGGAGCAGTGACAGGGACAGTGCAGGTGTGACAGGGGTACTGCAGGTGTGACAGGAGCACTGCAGGTGTGACACAGCAGTGTAGGTGTGACAGGGGTACTGCAGGTGTGACAGGAGCACTGCAGGTGTGACAGGGGACAGTGCAGGTGTGACAGGGAGAGTGCAGGTCTGACAGGGACAGTGTAGGTGTTACAGGAGCAGTGCAGGTGTGACAGGGACAGTGTAGGTGTGACAGGAGCAGTGCAGGTGTGACAGGGGGACAGTGCAGGTGTGACAGGGGATAGTGCAGGTGTGACAGGGACAGCGAGTGCTGCTCCCAGCAGGTCCCAGGGCTGCAGGACAAGTGTCACTGTTTGAGACACAAAGACACACAAAGACAACTCCAGGCCAAGTAGAAAGGAAAGGAGAAGCCAAGTTTATCACTACAAAATCTCGTTTATACTAATTTCTAACATTCGTTCCATATGGCCATTGGCTCCTAACTTGCTATTACAGAGCACTGTTGGTCAGTTATTCCTAGCACACATCTCTTGCAGAAAGCAGCCTCCCTCTCCCAGCTGGGAATTTCTTCTTCTTGTTCTGCTCTGTTGTTTTTGTTCTTGCTCCTGTCCGTGCTAAGGTTCTCCCAGGTACGAGGTGTCTGTGGCACGGTTGGTGTCTGTGAGCTCAGGCAGCCTGGCTCTCAGTTCCCACAGCCAAAGATTCAGCCTGGCTGCTGCTGTGGGAAAGGAGCTGATGTTTTATGGTAAAATCAGCATTTCTGCCCCAAAGGCAGAGCAGAGCTCAGCACAGAAACCCCTCGGGTTCTCCCCTCGTTCTGTCAGAGATTCTCCAACTCTGAACTGTGAGCTAAATTGCCAAGTCAGGCTGGGTCAGGGCATCTTTATAGTGAGTATTCGGGAATATTTCTCCATGGAAAGGGTGGTCAGGCTTTGGCAGGAGCTGCCCAGGGAGGTTTGCAGTCCCCATGCCTGGAGGTGTGCAGGGAAGGCCTGCTATGGCCCTCAGAGCTCTGGGCTGGGGACAAGGTGGGTATCAGGCACAGGCTGGACTCGATGGGCTGGGAGGGACTTTCCAACCTGAGCAATGCTGTGATTCTGTGAAATAATGGAGCAGCTGTGACCCACTGCCCTAAAACTGGGGACAATTCTGCAATCAATATATCGTTGCTGGTTTTACCCTGTGAAGCTCTCAGGCTGTTGCTGGTGAAAGTGTGTGACCAACCCATGAATCGTGGGCAGGAAAATCCACAAAAGGGTTTTTGATAGGTTTGATCTGCTCTTCTACTCTTGCTGTCATTTTAAACTCAAAGTAAGGTTCCAGTAAGATTCTGGACACCGCTGCACATCCACGTCTCGTGAAGCCTTTTTTGCATCTCCTGGCCTCGGGGGAGCAGGAATGTTCTCCTCTCCATGGGTTTGGCTCCTCAAAGGGCTGCTGTGCAGCTCCCATCGTTTTCAGAGATGCTAAAATCCCCCGTTATTATGGATGTTAACCCCTACCCTGCTGGGCTGCCAGGCCAGGGAGTGGCTGAGGAGAATCTCCCCAGGGAAGCCAATCCTGCTCCGAGCCTTTCCTCAGTGCCAGCTCTGCAGCCTCCAGGTGAAGCCACTCTGAAAATCCACCAGCGAAAACCCAGCTCAGGAAAATTGCAGCTTTAATAGGAGATGAGTCATCTCTAAAGAGCTGCTGCCTTTGAAGAGCAATTTGGAGCAGAGCTGTGCAGACTCCGGGCTAGAGCCAAAATTAATGAGAGCTCTCGAGCTTCCAGGAGTGTTCCCTAGCCCAGATCGCTCCTCAGCAAAAACAATTACCTACAATATTTCCTTAATAGTCAACACCCTGTCAAGCAATATTTCTCCCTGTAACTGCATGATTCCCTCCTGCTGTGGGGCCAAGGCTGAGGCCTCCCTGAGCCCTGCAGAGCCTTTGGGGTGATGGCCAGAGGGATCTGAGTGCAGCTGGGGACACCAGCTGGGGTCACAACAAGCCTTGTGCAACTCCCCATCCCTTGATTTCTTTTCATGGCTTTTCCTCCCCAGTAATTGCAGTTTGAAGTGGTTCTGTGCTAGAAATGTGCCGTAATGCTATTATTACAATCTGATTTTTGCTGGTGACAGGGCTGAGGTCTCAGTCCCTCCTGTGGTGGCAAGGGCATGGTGGAGGCAGCAGATGGGAGCTCCAGGTGCTTTGAGAGTCCCATTTTGCTTTTAGAGTTTAAAACAAAGCCATGCTGTGGATGTGAAGGACGGGAGAACCTGCCAGCATCACTCCTCCGGCATCATAATCCATAAAGCTGCTTCTCTTCATCTTTGCTGCTCTTCTCAAGTAGAATCAAGCTTGTTTGAGGCTGAAGTGACCTTTTCTGCACCCCAGAGCTGTGTGTGGAGCAAGCACGAGGCTCTGCAGTGGAAGTTGGTGCTCCAGGCATAGCCACATTCCCTGACTCCTCCATGGACATCTTGCTTTGGTTCCTGTTGCACAGAGAAAGTGGTAGTTGGTGCTGGGCTGGCAGAATTCAGTTCTCCTAGAAAAATTCACTTCAAAATGCACCATTCCCAGTGTGTTTGGAACCAAATTCTGTGGAATAGCAGATGTGGCAAAATCCAGGTGTTCTGTTGCTTCTGCAGTCCGGGATCGATGGCCTAAAGAAAAAGAGCATATCAGGAATTATTTTTCGAGGCAGCAATTTCCTTAAGTGGGGAGCTCCCAGAATTCCAGGTGTCCCATGTAAAGGCTGCTCTGCATGCAGGGATCCCTCGTCCCTTCCCGAGGAATGTGTGCCACCCTTTTGGAAGGAGGGATTGTCACAAGAACAGCAATCCCCTGGGACAAACTGGGTGTTCCTGGTGTCCATCAGTGCCTGTCCCTTTGGGCTGAGGGGGACCTGGGAAAACCCTGCGGAATTTTACAGTTTTAGTTTTAAAACTTGGGTTTTTTTGTTACTCAGCCTCTTCCCGAGAGTGAGAGCAGCAGATCTCCTGGCTTTATTGCTTTCAGCAGAACCCTCGGGTCGTGGCTCTGGCTGTGCCTTTGTCCCCTCCCTGCAGGGCTGGCTGTCCCCATCACCTCACACCCTGCAGGCTCCCTGGGCAGGGCAGCCCAGCCCTCCCTTTGTGTCAACTTCACTCCTTTTGAATCCAGAGCAAGAGCTTCGAGACCTTTCATGGCCCCTTCTCATTCTTCAGGAGCTACATATGTACATCAGCTCCAACACTCTGTCAGGGAACAGGGGTTTTCAATCAAAAAGGCTGTCAGGAAAGCTGATTCACTAACAAGAAAGCTGTCAAGCTGTGACAGCTGCTGTCTTTGCAACCCCAAACAATCTGCTCGGTGCTAACTCTGACTTATGCTTCCATTTATTACACAGCAGTAATGAGTTCTGGCCTCAGAAGAGGCGTTTTGGGGAGCTCACCTGGCTGCTTCCGTGGGGATGTGGAGTGGATCAAATCACATCCGAGCTGGGTGGGATCAATTCACTGCAAAAAAATTCTGCTTCTGCCTTTTCAGTTCAGTTTGAAATTCCGGTGTCAGCCTTACCTCAGTGTTGTAGTTAAGTGTGAATCTGGAGATTTTGTTGGAGCTAACGAGAGTATGATTTGTGCTTTTCCCCACTGTGTTGGAAAATGGCATTTAAGGTTAAACACAACATGTTTATCCACAGAAATGAGTGAAGAAATGCTCAATTATTTCAGAGACCACAAAAATCCTACCCCAGGAAGGCACTGAGTGCTCAGGCCGCTGCTGCTCTCCCAAGTTCAGCATTCTGTCAACCTTTGCTTTTAACATGGAAAAAGGGGAAGAGCACCTTGACATCTCCCTCGGGAATATCTTCCAGCAGGATCTTCCCATTCCTAAATCTGCCTCACTTCAGTTTGGGCTGATTATTGCAAGGCTGGCCCGTGAGGGAGATGGGGTAGAGCTGATTCCTTTTCCCTTCTGCCTTGCGAATTCAGTGCTGCATTCCCTGTATCCCCAGCAAACCACCTTCTGCAGCTCTGCTGAGCCAAATTCCTCCTGTTTGCCTGAACTTTGGGTGCTCCAGCTGAGCCCAGGAGCTCCTGGCCCTAAAGCAGATAAAGATAAGGAGTCCCTGGGGCATTTCTGCGAGCTCCTGGCTCATTGTGGTCTCAGTCCCCAGATGAGGACAGTGAATTCACCAGAGCCAGGGCTCAGGGGAGTAACAGTGACCTGCTGGCTTTTGGGGGTCACACTGCAGGGGGGCTGGGCTCTGGGCCCTTGTTTGGGGTTGGGCTCTGCACAGCTGACCCCAGCAGGGTCACCTTGCCCTCATCCCATGGAGATGCCCCTGGTGTGGTTTCTTCTTGCCCTTGGTGTCTCTTCCTTCCCTGCTCCCGTGGCACTGGATTAGGGCTCTGCCTGCATTCCCCACCCACTCGGAGGGATTTGGCATTTTAGTTCCAAACTTTCTTTCCTTGGAAAACTACCAGCTTGCTTTAATTCATTTTCTTCCCAGCTTTGCTGCCAAAGGATCTACTTAGTAATTCCTGGAATTCGTTGAAGTCCATTGCTTCTATCTCTCTTGGAAGGGGAGAGGCAGAGAAGGCAAAGCGCTGTGTCTGTTCCCAGCCCGGCTCCCGGCCAGCTCTCCCTTCTGCACTCAAACAGATGTGTGCCAGCATCCCTGTCCCTCCTGCTCGCTCCTCAGTGCCACTCCTGGCCGAGTTTTTCCCCTTTGATCCCCTTGCACACGCTGGAACTCCCGGCAGATCTCGGGTGAAATGCTCGCCTGGGTTTGTGTTTGCCCGGTGTGGTTTCAGTCGCTCTCACGGTGAGGCTGATGCTCCAAGGATCTCTGGGCTGTGAGAGCCTCCTGTCCCACTCATCTCCCTCAGGTTCCTGTTGTTCTGCAGGTTCTGCCTGTGGGACCTGCAGGGAGCAGAGGGTTTGTTCCCTGGAGCATTCCCAGTGCAGGAATTGTTCTGTCAGACGGGATGTGGATGTTTGCAGAACAAGGGAGGATCCTGGCAGCTGCGGCTGAATCACAGAATAACAGAATATCCTGAGCTGGGAGAGACCCAGAGGATCATTGATCCAGCTGCTGCCCTGCCCAGACACCCAGCAATGCCACCCTGGGCATCCCTGGCAGTGCTGTCCAAACCCTCCTGACCTGTCTCCCCCCAAGTCCGGACAGAGCTGCTCAGCCCGGACAGAGCTGCCCTGCCCGGACAGAGCTGCCCAGCCCGGACAGAGCTGCCCAGCCCGGACAGAGCTGCCCTGCCCGGACAGAGCTGCTCAGCCCCTCGGGAAGCTCTCCGCTCACTCCCTGCATCTGCAGCTGCACGGAAAACACACCTGGAATGCCGCAGCTGCTGATGGATCACAGAAATCATCACACAAACCCTGAAATCATCACACAAACCCTGAAATCATCACACAAACCCTGCTGGCACACACAGCAAACACGAGGCTGGGGCTCATTCTCCTCCCTGATGGCCTCAGTGAAATCCCCGTGGGAACAGAGAGTTCCAGATATCCCAGAATGACAGCCATGGAATATCCTGAGCTGGAAGGATCCACAGGATCGTTGATCCAACCCCTGGCCCTGCACAGACACCCAACAATCCCACCTGGGCATCCCTGGCAGCCTCAGGCTGTGCCCATTCCCTGGGGATCTGTTCAGTGCCCAGCACCCTCTGGGGAAGAACCTGTCCCTGATTTCCACCCTAAACCCCCCTGGCCCAGCTGAGAGTAGAGAACATCTCCTCCCCAGGGTCAAGGGCTCTTCCCTGCTGCTCTGGGTTTGGGGTGCCAATGTCACACCCAGGATTTGTCCCCACGATGCCCACAGCAGTGCTGGGTGTGCTGCAGCAGGGACACAGAGCACAGCAGCTGGGGCTGGAGCTGCACTCCTTGGATGCTGCTCAGGGAAGGGGTTTGTGTTCCCACGCTAGAGCAACTCCTTTAATAGGGGATGAAACTGCATTTACAGAGCTGCCTTGAAGGGAATACGGGGAGAAAAGCGCTTTGCTGGAAAATAAAAGGATTAAAGAGATGCAGCGGTGAGATAAACCCCAATGGACAGAGAAACAAAGCAGTTCTTCCAACTTGCCTTTTCTTCTGCAGCTCCCTCAAGGTCTTTGTTTGCTTTGCTGCTTTTTGGGAGCTTTCATTAAGTTGTTTCCCCTTCTTTTTTTATTCCTGCAATACCTGTAAACCAGATTGTTCAGATTTCCTGTCTGGCGGCCTCTTATTTATTAAGTATTATTTTGTGCTGCCGATTTTTCTGTTTTCTACTCACATGACAATTACTGGTGGGTTTTAAGCTCTGCGCTCAGCACCAGCAGGTTTTCTATCCAAAGCCATGAATGGCCCAGCAGTCAGGATTTGGGGGGTCTGATACAATCCATGAGAGGGAGCCGAGGGAGGAGCACATTTTTTGGGAGGCAGATGTGCCCTGTGACATCCCAGCTCCCACACAGGGAATGCCTGAGGATCCTCTCTCCTAATTATTTAATTAATTGTTTAATCAATCCACACTGAAAGTACAGTGTTGGTACAGTGAAATCCTGAGTGGGAAAGGGAAAGCTGACGGAAGGGAGATTTAGATGGGATTTTGGGATGGAATTCCTGGCTGGGAGGGTTTGAGGCCCTGGAATAGAATTCCCAGAGAAGCTGTGGCTGCCCCTGGATCCCTGGCAGTGTCCCAGGCCAGGCTGGACACTTGGAGCAGTCTGGGACAGTGGAAGGTGTCCCTGCCATGGCAGGGGTGGCACTGGGTGGATTTAAGGTCCTTCCAACCCAAACCATTCCAAGATTCTGCGAAAAGCACAAAAACCACACTGGGTTACACTAGAACTGAAATCTTACCGACATCTCCTGTGCTTGCATATAAAATTTATGGAAATGAACTTGTCAAGATCCCAATGAATCCGTGATTTTGAGAAGTCATCAAGAAAAGATGGCATAAATCAGCCTGGTGCTTGCTGAGCCCAGTGGTTGTTCCAGTCGTGTCTCTCCAATGTTTCTGTGAAGCAGAGAAGGTTCTGACATGAAGAGCCATTATTAAACCACTCCATTAATTTGGGGAGAGGTAGGGCTGCTGAATAAATTAGAAAAATTAAATAATCCAGACTATTGAAAGCCCATCTTAATTATATAAAGTACAAGTAACACTGTTTGACTTGTTACTCTATTGGTAAAACACTGTGAGGGTGAATATACATAAAAGAATATATTTGAATATTGCTGATAGCCGCTTTTCTGAGCAGAAAACACATCTCATAAAACCTGCTCCCTTACCTGGAATTTTTTTATCTTAACTCCCTGGAAAGCAATTTTACTAACAAAAGATGACATTAGGATGCCAAATTAAAAGCTGATGAAAACTGGGAAAATAAAAGATTTTTTTTTCCTTGACATTTACAATTAATGCCACAAAAATGTTGGTTTAATCAGACAATATGGGGGCTCACAAAGGTGAAATTGGAAGTTTCCAGCCCTGAATGCTCGTGTAAAAGTTAATAAATTCAGCTCGTAATCATTATGCACATGCTAGTTATAATAATTTACTGTCCATACCAAATCTTTATAAGCATTGTAATTAAATACAAAATGCACATTAGAATTATAATGAGTAATTAGGGCAACATAACTAATGTGCATAAAAGTCCCGAAGCTCATTAAAATGTTAGCAGAGGAAACCTGCTGGAGCTGGAGTTGTGTTCCCTGTGCCTGGGAATGCCACAGACTGAACTGCTCCTTGTGTCGTTTGAAAGCAAAATGCAAATATTTGGGATGGGGAGCACATTCAGCAGGACTTGGGGCTGGTTTTGAGTAGAACTTCAGGTGTCCAGTCTGGTTTTCCTGCACGGACATCTTGACTTGTGCCAAGGTGTTGGGGAGCTCAGATGGGAATTGTGGAATAAGATGGGTTGGGAAGGACCTTAAATCCCACGTGGTGACACCAAACCCTCGGTGACATCTGCCACCACCTCTGCACTGTGCTGGGCTCAGCTTCCCTCCCTCACACCCGTAGAGATCCGTGAATCTGTATTTTTGGGGCTAATAACTGTGTTTTGGCTCAGGATAGCTGTCCCTCCCCAGCAGGGCATTGGGAAACTCCAGGGCAGAAGTTGTGTCTCAGAGCTCCCACTCCAAAAAGCCTTTCCCAGCAAGGCACTCACCAGGATTGGGGAAATTGACGTTCAGTCAGTTCCCGTAATTCATTTCCAAGGCAGAAATTAGGCATTTATTTGAAGTGCCCTGCTCTGCAGGGATGAACCACAGGAGGGGAGTGAAGGAGGATCCACCGTAGGGAGAAAAACCTCCAGATCTGAGTCACAGCAGCCAGAGCTGCTCACAGACACAGATAATCACATTTCTCCTCTATCATTTTATAGAACCCTGATTTAGGAGACCTAAAAACGACAAATACATTTTAAATTATTAGTTTTACACCAGGTTTTCTCGTTAACATCCCCGTCGGATTTTATTGCGGTGTGTCTGCCAGGCGCTGATTTGTGTGGATAATCCAGCCCTGGGAGCTGTGTGGGGTTGTCACCTCTTCCCTCCTCCTGCAGCCTCTCCAGGTTTGCTCTGCAGCTTTCTCTGCCTCCTGCTGCTCTGTACCTTCGAGCCCAGGTGTTATTTCCTGGCTGTTTGTTGTGGCCAGGCTGGGCTGGGCCATTGTTCCTAACGAGGTGCCCCACGGAATGCCTTCCCACAGAACTGGTGGAGAGGAAATCTGCAGCTATGAGTGGTTTTTGGGAAATCTGAGGCTGGAATCTCATCTGTCCCACACCTTCCTTCAGCCTCAGCTTCTTTTTGAACCAAATTTCTCCTCCCGGTTGTTTGTCTCTCCCCTTTCCAGAGCAGACCAGAGCAGTGAGAGAAGCAGGTTTTTAGTGAATTCCAGGTGGGATTTCACCTGGACTTGCTCAGTCTTCCAGGTCTGATGGATTTTTGGCTCCCTGATCAGTGCTCCAGGAGCACAATGCAGCCCACAGTTTGTCTCTGGACTGAAAGCCATCAAACAACCTGACAGCGATAAATCCAAGGAATGGTGGCTCCAAAGGATCTCCGGTTTATTTCCATGCCTGTGCTAACCAGGGATTTCCTGGGGCAGGGAGCACTGATTTTTATTCTTGTTCCGAAAAAACAGAAGCTGTGATACTTCTCAAAGGGAGATCTGAGAGAAGTTCCTTTTCAGAAGTTTTCCAGTAGTTTCCAAAGAGACAGAAGGGCCTGGGATTGTTGTCTGGAGCTGGGATGCAGCTGGCATCTCCTTCCCCTTCCCCAGAGGCCCCTGCCAGAGTATTCCTGCAGTTTTTATGCACCATTTCCTCCTGAAACACACTGCCAGCGATGTTCTGCTCCTGTGTGACAAACAGCCAACCAGCCAAAGCAAAAACATCCCCAAACCCCCCCAGAACAGTGAGGGAAAGGTGAGCAGAGCCAGGGGAAGCATCAAGGTGGTATTTTTTAGAAAAAAGGACTTTGTGACTCAGGGCTTTGCTCATCTCTTCTTTGCTCTTCCAGTGGTCACATCTTTCACAGAACTTGAGGGAAGCGGTGGGAATGTTTGGCTGTTGGGAATGTGTCTCTGTTGTTTTTAAGGAGTAACAAAAACAATCTGTGGGTTTTTTCCTGTGCAAATTATGGAGAATTAGACATGCAAATCACTTATACATTTATTATCCCCTTGAAACATCACATTACTGGGTGAAAGCTAATGAATTTATGGATTGGTTTGGGCACTGGAAACACCTTCCAAGCAGGTTTAACCTGGATTTGTGGGAATGAGGCTTTCCAGAACTGAGTGCCGAGAGCTGCTTTGGCAGTGCCCAGGGCAAGGCACACCAAGGGAGATCCAATCAGAAGCTGCTTGGAATGATTTACACGGAAACCGGGAATGCAAAAGTGACTGGAAAGGATATCAATGCAGGGATAAGGCTGCAAAAGGGTTTAGCAGCACTCAGTCGTTGAGTATTTAAGATTTACAAAGCGATTTGATCAGGGCTGCTGTAATTACAGCAAAGCTTAACAACAGATCTGAGATAGCAGCATCCATCCCATCAATTCCCACGAGGTGGGTAAAACAAGGAGTGCACCTATTTCCAGCTGTGGAATTCCCAAATTCCCTGTGCTTCAGGGAGATATTCCTGAATATTCCTGGTGGTGCTTTGCCCACCAGGATGGGATTGCTCCTCGGGGAGGGTGGGCATGCTGAGGTTTCACCTAGCACTGCATTTTTGGGGCTGGGAGATGCTTTGGCCACCATAGCTCCATCCTGGCCAAAACCCAAGGCAGCAACTCCTGGCCTTCTTTCCCAGCTTTTTTGAGAGCAATTCTGAAAGTGAGTCACTCAATTACAAGACAGTTAGAAATGATGGGGCTATTATTTCAGCAGGGGTGGCCCAGGAACTCCTCACCTCTCGGAGGTTCAGCCCATCAGGAGCTCCTGGGATCATGGCTGAGACACTCAGAGCTCCTCGTGTACATAAACACCTTCAAGCAACATCTGCAGAACTGCTCGGGAAAAAATAAACAGATTTCTATTTATAAGTTATGTGGTTTGGTTTTTACGGCTTTTTGATGATGCACATAAATTATTGTTTGAAACCAGAGAACATAAAAAGTTCCAGGAGGAGGCAGTTGTTTCCTTTGATAATCTCTTTCCTGAGGAATTTGCTGTGTTTTATTCTCAGCTTGCGGTTACCTTTTGCTGGCAACTGGAAAACCTGACAATTGCTTTTTGTCTTTATTTGTGTCTGTAGTTCTAAGCCCAAAAAGTTTGTTACTATTTACAACGTTTGCTATCTAAAAAGACAAAAGGCACTTACTGAAACAACTCCATGTGCAGTGGAACAACGGGAAAGTTGCTTTTCTGTGCTATTCCTGGTTGGCTCGTCATTTTGAAGGTTTGTTGGTTTAATTTGCAAAAGGAGATCTCCAAGGCCACCCGAGCTCTGGGTCTGTGGGTGTTTGCAGATGGTGCAGGAGATCAGTGCTGGGAGTTCCTGTGCTTTTTCCCAATCCTCAGGATTTCAATACACCTCGTTGACACCAATGCTGAGAGCTGCGGTTTGTGTTGGGTAAATGGAAAAGCAGCTTTTTCCAGATTGGGTTGCTCTCTCTCCGTGTCTCAGCTGTGTTTCACACCAGCCACACGCAGCAGGTCTCAGGATCTGCAGTGTGGGATCATTTTGTCTCTGCTGGAGGATGCAGTGGAAGCTGGCATGTGCCTGGAGCTGGAGAAAAGGGACCGAGGAGCAGCGGCGGCGCTGGAGGATCTGCCTGCCCACATGCCAATGTCCGTTTTACAATTCTTTTTTTTCAGTTGCCCCCACAATTCAGGAACTTAAATCCAGCGGTGTGGTGCTTGGAGGGAACGGCCTGATCCGGTGTGAAGGTGCAGGAGTGCCTGCCCCGATCTTTGAGTGGTACAGAGGAGAGAGGAAGTAAGTAGCCACTGCTCGCCCACCCCTCGTGTGCCAGGGCTGTGCCAGGCTGGGCTGGGCCAGGCTGGGCTGGGCCAGGCTGGGCTCTGCCAGGCTGGGCTGCCCCGGGTGACACTGCCAGCAGCTTCCCCAGCTCATTTCCCAGCTCCAGGGACAGCTGCTTGGAGCTGCCCATGGCTTCTGCTCTGGGAGAGTGGGAATGGCAGTGAGAGCCTGACATCCCAACGTGCCGCAGGAATTCTGGCATTTCAGGGTGATCAGCAGAAAAGCACCGCAAAATCGACCAAAAGGACTTCTGTCTCATTTGTGTCCCTAGGTTTTGAAAGCAAGGTTTTGCACTGGTGTGGGTTTTCTACTCTGTGCTCATGGGGTGAGCAGAGCTCTGCAGGTCACTGCAGCCCAGGGCTCAGGGGAGCACATCCTGCCTGAACCCCAAAACCTGGTGTGTATTTGGGGTTCTGTGCAGCCCTGCTGAGCCCTGAGGCTGTGGGACAGTGGCAAACACCTCTGCAGAGTCACCTTGGTTTTCAGAGCAGCTCGTTAAGAGGAATATTAAGAATATTTTCCTTTGGACCTGAGCATTTAGGTTTGCAGCTCTTGGCTCGTGCCGGAGCTCATTTCCACCGGGTTCACTCGGTGGTGCAAAGGAGGTGGATGTTGTCCCTTGTAACTGGGGAGCTTTTGGAATTTCCCAGCTCCCGAGTGTGGGTTTTTCAGCTCGAACATCCCATTAAACCTGGGAGCTGGCAGGAGAATATTAATGACCCTTTTTCACAGAAAGCCATCTGTCAGCTCGTTCCTCAGCTGCTCCCCTCCTGCAGCCTGAGCTGCTGTCCTCCTCCTCTTTGCTGAGCTGTTGCATCTCACCATGTCCTAAACCTTCTCTCAAACGGATCTTCCCTACGTGGAGCAGGAGATGTTCCTCCTCTGCTGGGGAAATCCATCTGCATCCCATTGCCACGGCTGTGCTGTGCCATCCTGGCACAAACACCCTTGCTGTGCAGGTACTTCAGAGCAGGTTTTGGCACTCTGGGTTCCATCAGCAGCTCCCAGCATGCTGATCGCCTTTCTATTTATAGCTCTGGCCAAATCCCTCTCTCCTGAGCACATTCTGTGCCACGGCAGCAAAGGGAAGCAGAGCATTTCAGGACACCACAGTTGTGCTGCTGCTCCTGCTTCGGTTGGTGTTTCACCTCAGCGGGAAACACTCTGTCCTGCTGGGTTTGCTGCTCAAAAATTGGGTTAAATCCAATGCTCCAAGCTTTCCAGGGTGGGCTCTGGTAATCCTTGGGGTTCCTTCCTGCTCAGGGGATCCCAGGAGCTGCTGCATGACCCCAGAGGTGCTGGGGATCTCTGAGCCACATCCCTTGCAGGGAAGAGGAAACACTCCAGGCTGGATTTGAATCCAGAGCCTCCCCTCTGCCTCTGGATGACAGACAGGCAGCCCAGGATGAGCCTTGGGCAGCTCAGGCATCGTCTGCATGCAAAGCTGGCAAGGCTCAGCTCTCACAGGGAGCTCACAGGAGCACTGACATTACCCGGCAGATAATTTGCAGTTGTTCTCCGAGGCTGAATTTACACCGTGGGAGTGCACGCCCTGGTGGATTGTCTGCTAACACAATAGAGAGAATCCCATTTTTTCAGATTCTCTTGGACTGGGACTCCTCTTTTTTAGAAATCTGGATGGATTGTTCAATAAATTAACAGTGGGAGTTAGCCCCGATATCATAACTGTGCATTCAGTGTCTGAAACAAGGCTTTTGGGGGTGGAAACTGCATTGTTGTTACTGAGATTAATGTAAATCCAAACCCACCATTCCCAGACTCCAGGGATCATCTCATCATACAATACCCATTAAAGCTAAACACAGAGCAGTAACAGACTGCACTGAGTGAAAGTTATTGCTCTTTGAGGCAGACAGGCTAATTCTGCCTAATCACCCACTTCCCAGGAGTTCTGTTTAGTGACTTCCCACAGGTGCTACTGCACAGGGTGGGGAGAGAAAATCTGGGGGAGAAGTTAATAAAAGTATCTGAAAATTGTCATAGAAATGTCAAATGGTTTGGCTTGAAGGGATCTTAAAGTTTATCCTGTTCCAACCCTGCCGTGGTAGAGACACCTCCCACCATCCCAGGCTGCTCCAAGCCCCAGTGTCCAACCTGGCCTTGGACACTGCCAGGGAGCCAGGGGCACTTGCAGGGATCCAGGGGCATTAGAAAGCTGTGTGGCTGCACAGATAGCTGAGGATTCCCGTGGAGAGCAGAATGGCTTTATTCTGCCAGCCCTGAGCCCTGTCTGCTCCCAGGTCGTGATCTCAGCAATTAGAACTCAGACATTGGACAGCCATGGGGAAGGAGCCCAAAAGCCACCTAAAGAAAACATTAAAATATTAATTCCCTTTTCCCTTCTCTAAGCAAACAAGACTTCCATTTGAAATAACAAAGCTCATTATCGTGGCTTCATCTGCTCTAATAACGTGCAGGTACTGAGATGAAGGCGAAGGCAGAGCCCTGGGGCTGGCAGCTCTGGAATGGCAAGGAGATTGCCCTTCTCTTCATGAGTGGGGAAAAGAAGGGAGGTGCAGGGTGGCTGCACACACCTCAGAGTGCTGCCCCAGCCTGGGAATTACGGGGTGAGGCACAGACAGGTGATAAACGTGCTGCAGTTCATTCCAAAGGAAAAGCATCTGCTTCTTCCAACTGCACACAGACTCCCTCTGGCCTCAGAGCCTTGCCAGCTCCTGCTCTGGGACTGTGGGGCTCCTTGATGTGCATATCCGGCCAGTGCCATTGCCCCAGAGCTCGCAGTGCTGACCCCCAGCACCAACAGACCCCCAGCACCAACCCCTTCCCAGCAGGGCATGAGGGAAGGGTGGAAGAGAGGAGGGGGAGGGCGCTGAGCTGGCACCCCCAGCCCTCACCCCCTCAGCAGCCTGGACAAAGGCAGGCAAGCCCATTTTTCTGAGGGAGATGTCACCTGTGACAGGGCATGGGGACAGCAAAAAAATCCCAACACTCCATTTTTGTTTTTTTGGAAAAAAAGGAGTTAAACCTTTTAACTAAAATAGAGATGCTGTAATTCAAACTCTGGTTATGGGGCAATAGGGTGGAGCTGGCTTGGAAACAGCTGGTGCAAACCACAGGAACCCACACTGCTTTGGGTTGGAGAGGATCTAAATTCCATCCATCCCACCCCTGCCATGGCAGGGACACCTTCACTGTCCCAGGCTGCTCCAAGTGTCCAGCCTGGCCTTGGACACTGCCAGGGACCCAGAGACAGCACAGCTTCTCTGGGCACCTCAGACCCTCCCAGGGAAGAACAGGCAGAGGTGGACACAGAGCTCTGGCTCTGATCCCCCAGGATTCCCTGCAGAGGGGCAGGGATCAAACCCTGAGAGGCAGCAGGGAGGGATTGGGGCTGAAGAGGCTCTGGGGATTCTCTGTGGGAGAGGCAGGAGGAGGGACTGACTTTGGTGGGGTTAGGAGAACATCCGTGCAAAGCTGTCTCTTTCTGGAGAAAAATGAATCTTTTAAGGGCACTTTTCAGCCCAAACAGGCGCTTCAACCCCATTTTCCCATGTTTCATGTAAAACCCTGTGTGCCCATGGGACGTGCTGTGCTGTTTCCCCAGAGCAGAGCAAAGTCCTTTACAGCAACACAGACTACCCAGGGATGAGAAATCCCTGTGGGATCAGCAGCTCTTCCAGTGGGAAGAGAGGAACTCACATCACAATGAGGAATGTTCAGTCCCCGACCTGCACGAGTGCAATTAATGACAGACTTGCCGAGGTTTGCAGACAGAAAGGTAGAAATGGGATTAATTCCCAGGATGTATGATGGTATCCTTCAATATAGCAGACAAAAAATGTATTCTTAATCCAAAACTCTGCTCCTTATGGGAAACAGAAGGAATTATGAGTAATAACTGTAGCGAGTTTTTAATAACATGGCTCCCCTTCTCATCTTGTTTGATCAGACGTGGTTTGCCTATGACAACATCATTAAAGTTGGTCCTTCTAGCTTTGTCCTGCTGCCCAGCGATACTCCTGGCATGGCTTTGGGAGCAGCATCCAAAAACCTGCATTTTTTCTCTGAATTTGGGGTGGGAAGCTCACGGCCAGGTGAAAAGAGTCCTGATTTGGCTTTTTCCTGTGCTTCCTCACCTGGTCCTGCCCAGGCTGCTGCCTCAGCAGTGCTGCTGGAGCACTTTGTTCCTAATTTCCAGGCTCATTTGTGTCTCTAGAGCCCCAAAATCAAAACCATGGGCACAACCCTGGCTCCTGATCCTCACCTGCCACCAGCCAGCACTGTGCAAAGACACAACAAACTGCAGAGGCTGAAAAAACCCTCTTAGGAAGACTTACTGCAACACCTTTCTGCCCCAGGGAGGATATTTCAATTTCCAGCTGCTTTGCCCAAAATCCAAGCTGTGCATCCAGGAGTTCCTGCAGGCAGGAAGGGCTGTGGCTGTTGATTTTCTGTCAGAAAATAAGGATGCAGAATCAGCACCCATTCGCCTCAGCACCCCAAATTCCAGCTTTTTCCATGGCCTCTCTCTCCAGTGAGCCACGAATTGTGTTCAGAGTAGCTTGCAAGGATCTCTCAGTGCTCCCAGGGGTGTCAGTAAAACCAGGAAAGAAAAGAGAGATGTAAAATAAAAAAAAAGAAAAGAGAATCTCAGTTGTGGTACATGAGTTATAGACATTTTCTTTTTGCTTTCTAGACTGATCAATGGGCAACAAGGAATCACTATTAAAAATTATAGTACAAGATCCCTTCTTACTGTTACCAATGTGACAGAAGAGCACTTTGGCAACTATACTTGTGTCGCTGCCAACAAGCTAGGGACGACCAATGCCAGCCTGCCTCTCAACCGTAAGTAACGGGGACGTGTGGCAAATGTTCAGGGTTGGTTCTCCCACACCCGTGGGTCCCAGAGCCAGAAAGGAGCAGAGTGATTTCCCCTCTAAATGCCGTGGAAAAGCCGTCGGGACTCGCAGGTTCTGCAGCTCGTGGTTGTGGTTCTGTGCTGGGGAAGGGTTTGGGTTTTCTGAAGGGTTTGGGTTCTGTGGCACTTTTTGGGGATCAGGGAGCGATGGATCTGCAGAAATCCCAGCTAAACCCACCCTGCTGTGGCAGTGCAGAGCAGAATTGGCACAGCCACATCTTCCTGCTCGGGATGGCAGCAAGAGGTCCCCGAGGTGCCACTGTGAGCAAAGGGCAGAGCTTTCCCAGCACATTCCAGGGACTCCTCTGAGCTGGAGCACTAGGATGTGCCAGGGCTCTGTCCCACCTCGGTTTGTGAGTCCTTGGTGTGCAGAAGTGAAGTGTTTTGGGAAAGACAAGGAGCAGGGTAAGAGGAAAGGAGTTGGATGTTCAGGGTCCCACAGGCACTGTTTGGGAGGTATTTTTAGCTGTGGATTGGTGGCATTTCACTGCTGGTGGCATCCAAAGGTGTTCTCAGGGCAGCTCTGGTGCTGATCTATGGTGATGAAAGGGAGACAAAACTCAGATTGCATCCTACACGGAAAGATATTCCTTCCTGAGTGGAAATGCACAGTTTCAGTTGCTTAAATCCCACAGTTATTGCCTTCCAGCCACGAAATTTCCTCCTGAACGTTCTTCCCACATGATGTGTGCTGTCAGGAGCTTCTGAATTCCTGCAGAGGAGACCTAACAGGCACAAAATAACAGGGAGCCTTAGCTGCCATTTATTTAATATTTGAGGGATCATTACCAAAGCGGGGACGACGTTACACTTATTTTAAACAGGAAATGCAAATGAAAACAAAGGAATATCATGCCAGAAGGAGCTGGAGTTTGGTGGATTTGCAATTCAGGGCAGGTAAAAGGAAGGTCTGGCTTCACTTGAACAGAGCAGAGCTGAATCTGTCTCTGAGCTACTGCCAGGATTTTTTCCGTCTGAAATCGTGAGGTGCCTCGTAGGCACCCTTGAAAAGCTCTTGGAGAGGCAGAGGTTGGAAATGTCAGAGAAGTACCAAGTGCGTTGGTACAAATCATAAAAATAGATGTTCTCCATCATGAAAGAGATGGGACGTGGGAAGCAGAATGGACTGAGAGAAAATATGGAAATCTGGGTCTGCTGCTGCCCTCGGGAGGAATATGGGGGATGTTGGCTCAGGGGTTGGCTCAAAGACCAAGCTGGAATGTCTTATTCTATACTGGGATTTATTTAATCTAGTCAAACCAAGGACAGCTCTCCTAAAGGTGATGATTTGGATTTTGGCTGGGAATGACGATCATTTGGTGGAATTTTTCCTTTGCTTATCATTTACATTAGTATTATCTACAAGCATTATCCCTTTAAAAAAACAACAACAACAAAAAAGTAAGAAAAATCCTCAGGGTGGCAACTTGTGAAGTGTGGACTCCTTAATCCTTCAGTGGGAATTTTCTCCTGTGAAAGTCTTGCATTTCATTTCGCTGGCAGTGAGAGAGGACCATATGTGTGGTTCAGGTATGTGCGAGGGAGCTGCGAGTTCTGCTTGGCTGCAGAGCTCAATAACCACATGGAGGCTTAAGTGGCTTCATTTGTGATTTAAGCAGTGTGAAAATAGAATTGCTGCCTTATTTCGGGGTGTCTTTCTGTCCTGAGCTGCACTGGTGTGACACAGCCTGAGGTGGCCTTGGAATGGTGGTGATTTGGGAGCCACATCCTGTGGGAAACCTCATCCTATGGGAAATGAATCCCCATGGGAAACTTCACCCCATTCCATGGGAAACCCCATTCCATGGGAGACAAAACCCCATCCCATGGGAAACCCCTCAGGTGTGCAGGAACATGGGAGGGAGAACCCCAACCCCCTAGAGGAGCTGCTCTCTGCTCCCAGGGTGGGTTTTTGAACAAAAACCTTACAGCAGAGTTAGAAAATCCGTGGTTTTTTCTCTGTACATCCCCCTATAATATCCATAACATCCATAATGTGCACAATGTACCTGAGTGACTCAGCAGCTGGGTGCAGCTGGGGACCTTTTCTGGGGACAGGACTGAGCCCAGTCTGCATTACTGGGATCCAAATACATAAATACATAAATACATATAAATATATATTACAATATACAAATACATAAAATCCCAGGACATCAGGAAAAGGATTATCTCCTCTATATGGAGAAGGCTCTGGCTCTCTGAGATCCATCAAGGAACCCTGAGCTGACAGAAAGTCATCAGGAGGATATGGAATGTCAGGACAAGGTCCAGGCTGACTGTGAGCCTGGGATGTGCAGTGAGCAGTGAATTCATGGAGCTGGACAGGCAGTGCTCTGGGGGGAATGAGGAACGAGGAGAAGCTGGCTGGGCTGTGTCTGCTCACCTGGGGACAGCCCTGGGAGCTGGGGACATCCCCAGAGCTCACCCAGAGCCACTCCTGCCCTGGGGACAGGCAGCCAGGCGGTGGCTGGCGAGTTCTGAGCATCCCAGATCCCCTGATCATCATGGAATTTATCCTGACTGGAGACCCTCTGGCCATTCCTAAGCTCAAGCGATTCATAATGAATCCAGCAGCTGGAAAAGAGAAACTCTTAGCCTGGCGGGGAAAACACAGAGAAGCAGCAGTTCCAAAAAATGAATAATGAATTGCAATTTGTTAATTATTCATGGCTGAGGCCTCTGGATCATCCAGTGGTGCTGGTTTTGGTGGGAAGCATTTGAAGTTGGGATCCTCCTGGAGCAGCTGCACATTCCCTAATATTTTTAGGAATCCTATAAATAACTGGGCTGGTAAGGAGCACCTTTCTTCAGAAAGCCTTGCAATCCCCAGGGAGCATCCTTGTCCTTTCCAACAGTTGCCAAGGACATTGTTCCTTTACATGGCTGGTAAAATGACCCAGAGGTGTCACTGATGCCCAGGTTTGTACAGAATCCTTGGACATATCGCCAGAACTATGAAAAATGTGTACAAAATTGTGAAAAGCTGCCCGAGAGGTCAGGAGTGCCATTTGGAAGGAGAAGGAGCCTTGTGAGAGGGATGTGGTGGGACTTTCTGTGCTGATTTAATCACACAAGGACTTTTCCTGAGCAAACATCCGGCTGTGCGCTCCTGGTTAGTTCCACACGCTTGGAATTTTGTCTCCAGCGTTCTGGAAGTACCAGACCGTGCCCTCAATTTCCATGTGCTGATTGCCTCGTGTGCTGCTTCCTACACGGAGATTCCTAATTAAACTCGTTTATTAATCTTTCCAATACATCGGGTTTTGGATCGGAAACAAATAAAATGAGTTTTCTCCCCCAAATGTAAAGGAGCTCATTACAAATGGCACTCAGCCTGCTGTGGTTCCTCATGGAGCTGCTGGAGCTCCAGGGCTGCAGAGGGCTTGAGATTCTCAGCAAAGCCCCTCTGGAAAGTGGTCTTGCTGTGCTTCCTCTCCTCAAGCAGGGCAATTATCCCCATTCCCATCGGGATTTCCTGGAAGTTCCTCTGCTGTGTCAAGTCCTGACAGGCAGGATCAGAGCTCGGGGGACTCCAGGGTGGACTTTTGAACAAAAACATTGCAGCAGAGTTAGAAAATCTGTGGGTTTTCTTCTTTGCACATCACCCTATAATATCCCCAATGATTCCCTATAATATCCACAACCTCAGTTGCGGCATTAAACACGGGATCTCCACAATGGTATGGTGAAGACACTTTATTGCAAAAATCCAGGGTTTTTAAACTGTTCATTTGTAATGAGTTTCCATACCTGTGAGGCACAACAAATGTGTTTAACCAACCAGCACAGACCACGATAGGAACATCAGGTGTGACCAACCACAGCCCCACTGTGAGCACTGATGGGTGCTAATAATTGTTTTACAATTATGTAACTTGTTTTTCACCTCTAGTTTAGCTGAGCCATTCCTAGAATGCTTTTCTAGTTAGCCAAAGTAACAGAAATGAGCACGGATTTTCCGAGGGCAGCAAGGCCCTCACTTTGTAAGACCTTTCTGCTCCACAGCACTCAGTCATGGACTCGGTGGTCCCAGAGGTCTTTTCCAGCCTTCATGATCCTGTGGGAATGGAGGGAGTTGGGGGCTCAGCCCTGCTGCTCCCCAGCGCTGGCAGGGGATGAACTCCCTGAGAGATCCTCCACCGCTGTGGGCATTTTAGAATCGTGCTTCTTCCTCACTTTGGCAGCTTTTCTTCATAGTTAAACCAAGTCTTTTCCAGGTGAAACCTTTTCCACATTCACCAGGATTTCCAGGAGTGAGGAGAGCTGGCTGTGGGCACAGGGAGGGAGGGCAGTGCCATGGGGGGTTGGTCTGCCTGCTGCAGCTCAGGACTCCCTGACCCCACATCTCCCGTGGGACTTGTCCCCGTGGGATTTCTCCCCGTGGGACTTCTCCCCATGGGGTTTCTCCCTCGTTTCCCAGGCTGGGCTCATCAGGAATTTCCATCGATTTAATGAACGTGCCAGCGCTGTTTGGGTCGTGTCTGTTCACACAGCTCAGTGTCGTTGTTAAACTCAGCAGTTTCATTTTATTGACTGAGAAATCATATCTCAGTGTCTTGGGAGATGTGACAGGCTTCTGCTCAGTTTTAGCTCGATAGCTGTGCCTGGCCCACCAAATCTGACATTTCTAGAGAGAAATGCACTCTCCAGGGAAATTCCCTTTGTGTCCACAGTTTCTGCTGTTGTCCAATTACCTAGGAATGATTTTGCTATTTTATCTCTCAAAGACTGGCCTGGAAAGCAAATCACATTTCAATTTGCATAGTTCTGCCTCAGCCAGGCGGGCTGGTCAGCATCACAAAATACAATATAAAAAGTGTGTGTAGGTATATATATATTCATAAACTGAAATGAAAACTGCTGTACTCATTAGGAGCCCACTGAAAACCTTCTGCAGAGGACAGGTATTGATTTCAGAAGGTTTGGATGAAGGCCAAGGTGTCCTGGAGCCATCACTGTGCAGAAAACTGGTGCTGTTCACCTCATTTTCCCTCGAATCACCACAGTCCTGCCCTGGGGGTACAGTCACTGCCCTCAGCTCCTCCAGCTCCTCCTGGGCCTGCAGAGAAATCTCTCCCTCCACATCTCTGGGATGGACAGGGATCAGAGCTGAAATCCCTTCTAGGAAATTCCCAGCACTTTGTAATGGGGTGATCACACATTTGAGCCTTGGAGCTTCTTCTGCCTCCTGATCAGGGGTTTGGGACATCCTGACCACAGCCAGAGGGCTCCTGGTTGTCCTTCAGAAAGCCAAGCCACCTCTTTGCCCAGAGCACAGCCCTTCTGGAAGCTCAGGAGCTCCAGGCTTTACCTCTTCCCTTATCATCCCAGGAGGATTCTGCTCTTTCTCCCCTCTGTCTTCACTGGGGGCATTTCTGATCCCAAGCCTTGGTTTTGCTTTCCATGTCCAAGTTTTGCTAACAGGACTGGCTGCTCCAGGGGAGGAGATCCTGGTCCATGGACACCCAGCTCCCCAAATCCTGGGTCAGAGGAGCAGGGTTTAAAATTCCTTACAAATGTGGGAGTTGGTGCCATTGGAAGCCTCCTGGAGATCCAGGTGCATTTGAAAGGAAGGATCATGTTCCTGATGGAAAACAGCTCAGAAAATTCCAGCCATCCCCGGTGGGATTCAGACAGAGTGAGAACTTTCCTTGTCTCCTCAACCAGGTGAAAAGGCAGAACCTCCCTGCTGTGCCAGGGAGACTCCAGAGCAGATTGCTGAGACAGCCAGCAGCTCAGCGCCTCCAACCCATATATCCGTATATCCACAGAGAATTAGACAAATGGCCAAATCCCTCATTTCTGTAAGTCATAATCATTGTGTTAAATGTTGGGTTTGAGCTCCTTCCATATGGATGCCAACTGCTGCTCCAGGTAACAATTACCGAGAGTTATGGAGAAATTTTCTCTGAATCCATTTTCCAGCTTGAGCTTTATTATGAGTTACATGACAATAAGTGACTGAGATGGGATGAGGCAGAAATAACCTGTTTGAGCAAGGCCGGCAACACGAGTTCCTCCTTGACATTTAGCAGAAATTTAAAGGCCTGAGAGTGGATCAGGGGAAAATCAAACAAAAATCAAAGGAAAGCCCAGGGGTCTTTGCTGTGGGGTTTTGCTGATGTTGCCCCCATGCTCTGTTTTGTTCCATTTGTGTTCATATTCACAAATTTCCCATAATTGTGAATTAGAGATACACATATACATAAATATGTATATGAGTCAAATCTTACATGTAATTATATATATTATATATATGGTTATGTATATATAATTATGTGTATAATTGTGAATTATATTGTATTTTAAACTGTGAATTATATTCACAGTTTACCCACAGCTCCCAGGTTCAGACTCATCTTCTTACCCACCTGGGTAAATCAGAGGGGTTGAAGTGTGGCCAAATCTTCATCTCAAGTACCAGTTAATTATCATAAAATCATGGAATATCCTGAGTTGGGAGAGACCCACAGGGATCATTGATCCAACTCCTCCCCAATCCCACCCTGTCCCTGCCAGCATTGTCCAAAGATTGAAACATTCCAGATCATCCCTGGAATTTAAACATCAGGGTGAGGAGCACCAGTGCTCAGAGCTCGCTGGAACTCGAGTTTCTTCTCCCAGAGTCAAAAACCTTGAAGAAAATTAAAAAAACTGAAAATCCAAAGAGTACCTCGTGTAACAAATGGGATGAAGACAAGAAGTGCTGTAAATGGCACTATAAGCAATGATATAAATATATTTTACAGCTCAATCTGGAACACAAACTTCAGCTTGGCCTCCAAACTTTGGGAGGATGGGGGGAGGAGGATCAGGGAGGAGTGATGGGAAAGAGAGGCTGAAACAATCCCCAGGTGAGGAGATGAAAGACAATTACTGCCTATCCTGGGCAGGCAAAGTGGGTTATTGGAATATTGGCGAGGCTGGAGAAGGTGCTTTAGGAAGTTTTCTCATAACACAAACCCAGGAGAGTCACTTACTCTGATCAGTGGTGAATTCTAAACCCAATGCAAAGCACTTCTTCATTAAAGATTATTAAGTGTAGAACTTATTTTCATATCAAGTTGTCGAGGCCAAAGCTCAGGGGGCTTTAAAAAGGAATTAGATATTGATCAAGGAGATCCAGAGTTTTCAGAACGATCTGAAAATAGATTTTAAACCCAAGACTTTGATATTTAAGCAAATAATCCTACAGATTGGAAAATTCCAAAATGGAAATAATTTCCCAGATCAGTTCAGGGTTAATTTACAAAAGTAGTTGCATAAATGCAAACATTTATTTGTAAAGTGCTTCTATTGAGTCCAGTGTTTGTAATTTAGAGATTACCAAAAAATGCAGAGAGATTATGTCTCCACAGCTTCCATTGCATCTTCCTGGGAGCTGCCGTGTGTTCCTGAGTGTCTGGACCCTCCATGAGCTGAAGAAAAAGGGGAAAAAAAAAAAAAGCCTTTTTTCCTGGCTTCAAGGAAGCTAAAAATAACTTCAGAGGTTTAAAAACAAGAGGTTTGCAGTGAGCCCACACGACAAGCACTAATTAACCTCTGCGCTGAACCGCAGGAGTAACAAAAAGCTGAGGTACCTCAACGAGCCTCGGAAATCAAGAACTCAATTACTGTTATCCTTAATTCCACCTCCAGGTTTCTATGTGGAGATTTGGACTGGATTTACAATAATAAATTGAGCATAAAAGCTTTCTCTTCTCAGGGCTCTTCCAAACCTCGTGTGGAAAGCGAGGCTTTGATTTGTGATATCAGAACTATTCACACAGAAAGGCCTGTAATGAATTCTTCAGAAACTTCCTTTTTTCCCCCAACATGTTTAAAGTAACAAAGCTGATTTCTTGACTTTTAAGTGTTCTGCTATGAAGCACCTACAGCAATAATCTGAATTTTGCTGTGGAGAAAGGTGCTGTTCCTGTAGGGATCATTTCTTACAATTTGGTCTGTAAGAAGATATTCGGATTTTTAGGCTCAGCAATATTTAGATTTACTGACTTCATTCAACAGTAAGACACCAACCTGAGAACTGCATCATTTAGATTCTGCTAATTTATGCAGCTAAAATTATATTCCAAGAAAAAAAGTTTAAAATTACCGGGGATGTGAGGAAGAAAGGAGCAAATCGCATGGAGTGAGTGCGCCCTATCACGATGTAGCAGCTTTAATTGAGTCGATAAAATGTCCATATTTCATCAGCCCTTTTTCTGCGGGCTGTGCGGAGCTGTCCAGGGTGCTGCAAACACGTGTGGAAATGCCCGCGGGAGTGGGAAAACCACCTTGAGTCAGGATCAAACCGTGGCTTATCTGAATCGAAGGGGACAGAAATGCTTTTTAAAATGTCATTTTCACGGCCAGAGGTAGTTCTGTGCATTTTATTCAGCTTCTTCATCAAGGTAATTTAATTTATTCATCTTAATCAAGCGTTGAGTTTCAAAAAGAGGCTCCTGCTAATATCAGAGCAGAATGTTGTGTAAAGAATGTCTGGTTTCAAAGAGAACTATTGATTAATGACTGAATGTTGATTATTTTTGCCCCTGGATCCCTGGCAGTGTCCAAGGCAGGGTTGGATGGGGCTTGGAGCAGCCTGGGACAGTGGAAGGTGTCCCTGTCGAGGCAGGGGTGGCTCTGAGGGCTCTGGGGACAATTTTCTTCCTTGGGATGGGATTGTCCTGCAGGAGAAGCAGCAGCTTGGCTTCGGTCTGGGCAAGGCTGCCCTTGGGTTGGATCTGAGCTTCTGAGCTGAGACAAAATATTATTTCTGTAATATTTGAAATGTCCGTGCCTTGGCCAGGAGGTGTCCAGCTATGCCATCGGTGTGTGAGGTGTGTAAAGAGCACACGTGGGGTTTGTTTTATCCCCTGCTGCCTGTGCCTGGAGCTGCTGTCCCGCAGGCTGGTTGTGGCAAACCCCCCGAGCTCAGCTCTCAGCAGCTCCCCAGGCACAGACGCATTTCCCCCTCTGAGGCTTTCACCCTGCGTGGTTCCAGAGCTCAGCCTGGCGCTGCTCATCCCCTGCTCTGCCTGTTTTCCAGGACACATCTGGACCGAAGGGAGGCAGCTGTGCTTCCCTGTGACTAATTTGGAACTGCAGTGATCCACATTAAGGTTCATTGCTGAGCTCCTCCTTTCCCCTCCACCTCGCAGCGTTAGCGGCTCTGCTTCACCCGGAAAGTTCAAAGTCTGGAATCTCAGGATGGGTCAGGCTGGAAGGGACCACAGTGGCTCCTCTGGTGCCACCTCCCAGCTCCTGCAAGGCCATCCCAGAGCACAGGATTTTGTCCCAGCGGCTCACACGGAATATCCCCAGGGAGGAGACTCCAGCCCTCTCTGGTCTCTGTTCAGGGCTGGCACTGCCCAGGGAAGAACTTGTGCCTCCGGTGCAGGGGAGCTCCCTGGGCTCAGTCCCTGCCGTTCCTCTGGTGTCATTGCTGCCCCCTGGAGCAGAGCCTGGCCCTGTCTGACCCTCCCTGCACATGGGGACACCCAGGGCTGAGGCTCCTCTCAGCTGGGCTCCTCTGGAGGCCGAGCAGCCCCAGCTCCCTCAGCCTTCCCTGGGCACCGAGGTGCTCCAGGCCTTCCTCATCTCCGCAGCCTCCGCTGGCCCAATGCAGGAGCTCCTGTGCTGCTGTGTGAGGATCCGGAGCTGCACACAGCACTGCAGGTGTGCCTCACGGCGCTGGGCAGAGCGGCAGGATCATCTGCTCCTTCTTAAACTCTAACTCCATCTTAATTAATCTCCTTTCACCGAAATCGTAGTCATTTCATGAATCTCATAATGACATGGGCACATCTCCCGTGTAATTTATAGAGATTGTAATGATTCATTTGATAGGCATTGTCTGTGGATTTCGGCTCGTCAGGGATCAGCAGAGCTATAATTACACAGTAATTACTAAATAAGTTATTCACAAATTGCTGTGCCAGTGAAAGCAAATACCAACGAGTTGAAGAGTTTCCAGTTCTGGGCACGTGTTGGATCAGTGTGAGGGGCTGGGGTTTGCTCTGGTGGGCATGCAGGGATGGGCTGGGACAGCTGCTGGTGGCAGTGGCTGCTGTCCTGCTCAGAGCTGTCCCTGCAGCAGCAGGAGGAGGCTGTCACCTCCACGAGGTGCTGGGGACAGAAACCTTGGCTTTCCCTCAGGGGAGCATCTCCTGGGCTGCCCCAAAGCACCATGAACCCAAAATCCCACGGGGAGCATCTCTTGGGCCACAAACAGACCACAAACCCTGGCAATTTGGGTCCCTGAAGTTCGTGTGCATCTTTCCCAGTCAGCTCCTCTTGTCCAAGCTGCTGCTCTGGTGTAACTCAGGTGACTCCTCTGGTTTCTTCTGCTTTTCTGGTGAATGTGGTGATGAGTTCCCAGTGCCAGAGGGCAGCGATGGATGGGATATTGGAAAGGAATTGTTCCCTGGGAGGTAGGGAGGGGCTGGGATGGAATTCCCAGAGAAGCTGTGGCTGCCCCTGGATCCCTGGAAGTGTCCAAGGCCAGGCTGGACACTTGGAGCAGCCTGGGATAGCAGTAGGTGGCACTGGGTGGGATCTGAAGTCCCTCCACCCCAACCCAGTGTGGGACTGTGTGAGTTGCTGGGTCACCTGCTGCAGCTGGCACTTGTCCTGAGCCCTTGTCCCACAGCCTGGGGGCTCCCAGCACTCCCTGAACTGTGCCAGATGTGCCTCTCAGTCCCCAGGACTTTCACCTTCCCAGGTGTCCCCTGGTGCATCTCGAATATATATTGTGCCTTATTTATTTCCAGAAATATTGTGCAGATTTCAAGAGTGACCTCTGAGAACAGGAATATCATTACTGGGAGTCAGAGCAGTGCTAATCATACGTTTCTGAGCAGGAAAATGCTAACAGATTTCCAGATCTGCATTATTCATGAGCTTCCATTTATCCATATGAATGAAAGACCAAGCTCAAAGGACACAGCCAACTTTGTCACTTGTTCTTCATTTTCTTATGGTCTCAACAGCTGTAAAAACCATTAAAGCAGCAGTTTTCCCTGGAAAAATGTGAAATGGGGAACAAGGACTAGTGAGCAAACATTGTTTATCCTTTAGAACACTGTAACTTGAACAACTAGACCAAAGCATTGTCTTTGGTGTCCCTTTGGTGACACAGAGATACCCAAATGTATGACATTCCGTGGGTTTCTCTCTTTGCTTGGCCTGGCTTTGTCCCCCAAGCACAGAGAGCATCCAGGTGACACTGCACAGGGAGTGGGGCAGGCTGAGGACCTTCCTTGGATCCCTGCCCTCATGGAAGGTCATGCTCACAGCAGCAGGGTTGGATGTCCCAAACTAAAATGTTCTTTTTTCTCTTCCATGAGCAGAGACATTCCTCTGTCTCCATCCATTTTGTCTAAAAACAAGCAATTTGTTTTAATCTTAGAATAGTTTGGGGTGGAAGGACCTCAAAACCCATCCAGTGCCACCCCAGGGACATCTTCCACCATCCCAGGCTGCTCCAGGCTCTGTCCAGCCTGGCCTTGGACACTCCAGGGGTCCAGGGCAGCCACAGCTCCAGGCTTTGTCCTTAACTCCATTGCTGTTTCCAAGTTTTGCTTGGCAGAGGTTCCTCCAGGCCCAGGTGGGGTGTGAGTGCTGAGAGTCCTTCTGCAGCCCAGCAAGATCTCACTGCTCACATTTATTTTCCAAATCTGATCAAGTTCGTTATTCCTTTAGTAGATTTTTGAGGGTCCTTCTGCAGCCCAGCAAGATCTCACTGCTCACATTTGTTCTCCAAATCTGATCAAATTCATTATTCTTTCAGCAGATTTTTTCACTTTGAAATGTGTTGCACTTTCTCATTTTTTAATAGTTTAGTGCAGTAAATACTGATGCAAAGATGTGCCCTGGCGTTAGTGGGTATATTTTTGGGATACTCAAAAAGCAGCCTGCAAATGAATGGGTGCTTTTGCCAAAATCCGTTTGCTATGGAAAAATTCCCTGATTTATTCATTTGTTCAAAATACAGGCAGTTCTGTGAAAAGTAAAGCCTTAAGCATGTACTAGTGTTTTATAGATGTGAAAATGCTGTGAGAGTGAGGATGGAAACTGCATATTTTTACTGCCAAGAGAATCAAATCTGTGACCTTTAATTAAAATATTATTTTGGATACTTTTAATTAAAATATAAATTTGTCTGTTGCTGGTTCACACACACATAGTACCACCCCTCACACTGAAATTAAATTAAATTGAATTAAACTAAATTAAATTAAACTTCATTTTCTCACACCATAAAATCGTTCATCCTACATAAAATATGATGGTTCACTCCAGAACTTATTAAAAAATAAATAAATAAAAAAGCCTTTAGTAAATTCAGGCATTAAAACAATATGTTTGGTATCTTCCTCTGCCTTTCCGAAAAAAAATCAAATTTCTAGAATTTAAGTCAAATTTGAAATTCATCCCATTGCGCTGCCAGCTGAGAACAAGTCTGGGACTCAGGGTTGGAATCCACAGACTTGGAGGCTCTTAAAAATTACCTTCCCCTGGACTTCTTTTACATCAGGGCACAAAAAGGTGTCAATAACGTGGTTTTCTACAGCCTTAAAAATTTTTAATACTTCCTGAGAAATTCCTGCTATCAAGCAAAACAATCAGCTGGAGGTGTGAAAGACAGAGTGAGAAAACTCCTTGGCAATTTCAGGCCTCAAACTTCAACTTCACAATTGTGATTTTTCTAATGTCTCACCGGCGTTGAGCTATTAAATATTTATCATCCTGTAATAAAAGAATAAACCATTTAAATAAAATAAACCATTACGAGGCAATTAAGGTGTAATAACTCAAACCTGCAGAAAAGCTCTAATTGTAATTGCAAAATATTAAGGGTGAAGGAAAGACACAGAATAAATTAAGGTCACGTCTCTGCCCCATCCACTCACAGTTTCCATCCCAAAGATTTATTATGAAATGTTTTTTCCATTTCTTGTGGTACTCAAACAGGCTCTGGCTTCCCTAGGCTTAAAACCCTCGATTTCACAATAAATCATTAATCTTTAACAAAGCTGATGAAGCCTGGGGGAGATTATCTTAAATAAGCCCAGTTAATTATCAAAGGTCATAAATTGAAGCAATTTTGAGGGTTTTTTTAATTAACTAATGAGTTGGTATTTAACTGCCAGTTGTGTTTTTGTCCAGTTATTGATTCCTCCAAGTCAAAATATCAAAGTCAAACAATTTTACCGATGCAGACTGAAATGAAAGAAGTTTTTTGTATTCCCCACCTGGGAAATGTTCTCCTTAGGACAATCCCACCCTGGGAGAGTTGTCCAAATGCTCCTGGAGCTCTGGTGGGTTTGGGAATGTCACCATTCCCTGGAGAGCCTGGGCAGTGCCCAACAGCCTCTGGGGGAAGAACCTTACCCTGATCTCCAGCCTGAATCTCCCTTGACAAATTCCTGAGGAGTGACAGAGACCAATGCCAGGGCTGCAGAAAGCAATGAAACATTTCAGTTTCTGCTCATTGGAAAACAAGCTGGCTTTTCTGCCACTGGAATAGTGAAGAACACTGAAAATTTTATTTTATATTGCTTTTTCCTCCCAAACCTAGAGTGCAGGCGTGGCTTTACTCAGAATAAAGCACATTTTTCATTTTTATAAACTGGTATCTCTCTAACAGCTTGAATTGTACCGAGCACAGCAGTTTGGTTTTGGACCAGCTGCAGAGTGATAAGATAAGGTACCATTGTAACAAAAAATGGGATTCCTGGCTTGAACTCTAGCCCTGGTCCTAGGATTGTGGTGGTGCTGAGCTCCTGCTGGGAGAGAGAGAACTGAGAAAGAGCATCAGCACTGGAGGGTTTGAATGGAAAGGTGATGGGAATCTATGGGCTGGGCTGGGAGCTGGAGCAGGAATGGAGCATGGATGGTTGGATGGATGGAGGAATCCATGG